>JAXIVJ010001491.1:10000-17500 GCA_036785665.1 Chirona hameri | reverse complement strand
TAAATTGTGTTTACAATTTCCTTTAAAACTCGGTTTTCTACCATTTTTCAAATATTTATCGTTTTTCCATCAACATGACGTCATCAAAACATGATGATTTCCCAAACTACTCAACTAATTTCAATTATTTTTTATAGCTTACGTATAATTGTTGTAAACTCAGCTAAAGAAAATTTCAGCAAGATGCGCCGAATGTGTAAACAGTTATTGAAGAAAAACCTCAGGGGGGGCTGTCAGCCCCCCCCCCCCCGTAGGGCGAGGGCTAAGTTTGATCACGTGCCATTTACTTCATTTTTACCCAAATGCGCATACAGCCCAATATGACGTCACGCTTAGCTAAAATCGCCAGATGGTGGTACCTAGTATATATGGCCTTAATTCTATGTATCTTTACAGCTCAGACGGTTTTCCTGCTTGTTTGATGTTTGTGGTTTATTCATTGTCAGC
Organism: Chirona hameri; assembly: GCA_036785665.1. NCBI lineage: Eukaryota > Metazoa > Arthropoda > Thecostraca > Balanomorpha > Balanidae > Chirona > Chirona hameri. The sequence continues at coordinate 17,053 of JAXIVJ010001491.1, read as the reverse complement.
GTACTAGCTACCAAGCATAAACACGGAATAAATACTCTGGGGCGAAGACTGCACTTGTTTCAGAATACTTCCACTTCCATATTTCCATATTCATTTCACCTTTGGTTCGAATCCAGAGACCTGTTCGGCATCTAATTACCGAGCGAGCTCAAAGCGGCCGTGCGGTTTCTCGTCAACGTACTAGACAAATTTTTATTTTGCCCGGTCCGAACCAGCCGTACAGACGCTTTTCGGAAGCTAATAACTTTGCAACCCCTGCTTCGATTGAGATCGGGTTTTTACCGTTGGATAAGACCATCAAATCAAGTTTGATTTTGGCATAGTGCGTTCTGATAGGGGTGGTACCACAGCGCGTGGCACACGCAAACGTTGAAATGCACAAAAATAATTATTGATCAAAAATGGCATTATTAATCTGAGCATAATTTTTGTATACGCTGAAGCATGCAGCGCTCACGACGTAGGTACTCACTTTTAGCGGATTTTAGAAAGGAGATCATACAAATTTAATGAAACTTAAGTTGTATGTTGGCATGTATGGAGGCCTGGCATTTTGTTTTATGGAGGACTAAAATGTACTTACTACTTACTAGACAAATTTACATTTGACCCGGCCAGACATGGCCCGAACTTTGCACCACTGCTCGGATTGAGATCGGGTTTTCACCATTGGATAGGTCCATCAAATACATGTTGTTTTTGGTATGGTAATGAACCAAAATAATTATTGATCAAAAATTGTTTTATTGATCTAAGCATTCATTTATACGATGCAGCATGCAGCGCTCAGGACGTACTCGCTTTTGGTGGACTCGAGAAAGGAGATCATGCACAATTTAATACAACTAAATTTAGCTTTACCAGAGCGCGCCCACTCGGTATTCGCCCAAAAAGTCGTTTTACTGGTATTATTTGCTTAGGTGACGTCACATTTTCGGTGACGTCATTACACTTTTTATGACGTCATCGATTGGCATAATATTCATAGGACAATGGGATTTGCAATGAAGAAGTGGCTTATTGAAAAATGGCAGCAGTCTTTATATAAACTTTCTGTTTTCTGTTTCATTTATTGACTTCATTTTAGCTTTCTTGTATCCGTTGTGAAGCCTGAAATACGTGCTTTTAAGTTGTTTATAATACTCTATTCATATATTGTGATAGGGATGGAAGGTGAGCGAAGAGGGATTCTTCAAATCTTTGATTTGATCAATAATGCTTTCACGGAGGACCAAGAAAGTAGCGATGATGAAGTTGTGATGAATCACGTCAACGAAGACCGTGATCATCAGCCGATGAGGTGCGTTGCCTCCAGTTGCTTCATCTTCATCCTCTCAAAATGCACCAGTTTCCGCGATAGTGTCCGCATATTTTGTCGCCGGTGCCAATACCGTCTAAATTTTATTCTGAGATCGGGCGCATCCAGAAATTTCCGGCTTAGACATTCTGAGGAGCATGACGGGCGATGACGTCATAGTTTCTAAAGTCATGCGCCAGTTAGCCTCAGCCCAGATCCAGTACGCCTTCCTGCGCATGCGCAGTCGAATATTCTTAGATGCCAAACAGACTTCCAATAACTGAATTCACCTTTATACTGGCTACTCTCGTCATATACTAACGCCAAGGCCCTTTCGCCCAACACCCTGTCGCTGACATTTTCCAGCATCCAATCGGGCCTTCATGCACGTCACCTGACAATAAACGATAACTCGCAGTAATGTGTGTTTGGCAGGTAGAACGGACCGACGCCAACCAGAGCGCCACGCCTCTGATATTGCTGAGTTATAGAAGCTCCAATGCTGTCTTTTCTAACGCGTTATGTGCTGAGTCACAAGTTGCCAAATCTGACCTGTCTCAAAATTATCTGTCTCTGGTTCCTAGCACACAGTTTTAGGAGACATATTTGTGACGATCAGATCATCAGTTGAATTTCTCTGAAACCCAAGGAACAAAACCAGCAGAAACGAGATGTTTTCAAGATCTGCGAACAGTAACTTCGTTCACTTACTATGCCTGTTTCCAGACCGCTATATATGTGGTTACTTACGCTAATGGGTAGGCTTGTGAGAGATACTGACGTAACGTCCAGCAGGTACCTTGGCAGTTTAAGGAGGTTCTCCTTAGGATATTTGATTGCTCGCGATTACGCATCCCCCTTCTGCAACTATAATTGTTACATTTTTGCGATGCCTGGTCGTCGGTGTCGGACCACTGATGGTTACCTTAGCCACAGCCAAAGCCAGGCAAGAAATACGGGACAATACATACAATATTGACCATTGTATACATTTGATATTTCTCCTCCAGTTGAAATCCAGACATATGGAGAATGTTTATTTGTAGTTGTTTCTGTAAGCGCACAAAACACTGATCCCAGTATGGATAGGGAGGCGAAACGGGAACTGAGTCGTAGCTTCGGATATCAGAGTTCACGATGCATATTTATAAAGCCCCCTGAACCTTATCTAAAGCCTTTCTTCAAGCGATAGAATATCTTAGAAATACATATAAATATTTCAATTTAATGCGATTCGATACAGAAAATATACTATCTTCAAACTAAACATTGTCTATCTGTGGTCTGTCTGTGGTCTGTCTGTGGTCTGTCTGTGGTCTGTCTGTGGTCTGTCTGTGGTCTGTCTGTGGTCTGTCTGTGGTCTGTCTGTGGTCTGCCTGTGGTCTGATTACAGACATCAGGCATCTGTCAGGCATCTGGTCTGACCACAGACCACAGGCATCTGTGTTTTTTTTTTGCGAGAAAACACCACATGAGTCGGCACCGGTCTCAAACAGGGTTGGTTGGATGGGGCTGCTCAGCAAAGAAGTCAGCTTGACAATCTGCTTCTCAAAAGCGTTGCCAAGGGTCGGGCCGGGCCGCTCATATTCAGATTTTTCCCATATACCAAGGAAAGACTAGCAAGCACTTCGCGCTCGCTCGTAACCACCATAACCACTGTCAATGTGTTGTGGTATGAGAATGGCCTGTGGCCGAAAATTCACCTAATATTTTGTTTTTATTATTGATTACTTACTGTCGAGGAAAAGGTCATATTACACAGTATATTAATTACTTTATTCTACCTATAATATATACCATGTTCCTCGCAAGAGCACTGAACAACGTTTCTAAACATTGTCTGTCTGTGGTCTGTCTGTGGTCTGTCTGTGGTCTGTCTGTGGTCTGTCTGTGGTCTGTCTGTGGTCTGTCTGTGGTCTGTCTGTGGCCTGTCTGTGTTCTGTCTGTGGTCTGTCTGTGGTCTGTATGTGGTCTGTCTGTGGTCTGTCTGTCTGTGGTCTGTATGTGGTCTGTCTGTGGTCTGTCTGTGGTCTGTCTGTCTGTGGTCAGTCTGTGGTCTGTCTGTGGTCTGGCTGTTTTCTGTCTTACTGTGGTCTGACTGTGGTCTGTCTGTGGTCTGTCTGTGGTCTGACTGTAGTATGTCTGTGGTCTGACTGTGGTCTGTCTGTGGTCTACATTCGGCATATTACGAGTGACAGAGCGAGCGTGGAGACTTGCGGTGGGCGGTGGGCGGTGGGCGATGACCTGACTCCGTCGCCGGCTTCTGACATGGACCGCAGTCGGCAACCTTGGTGGCCAGACCAGGTATAAAGCCGCGCGAACTTTGGGAGACTGTGTCAGTTTCGCACTGGAGCACACAGCAGACATGAAGGTAGGCGAGGCGTGCGAGAGTGGCTGAACTCTGCACGAGATGTAGTTGCACTAACTTTGAAGTGAAGTGTAATGTTAACTTGCATCCTATAACGATTGTCATGTGTCTGTTGAGTGCATCATTGACATGCGTGACATTATGATTGTCACGTTTCACTGTTTAATATGTATCCTAAATAATGCCAGCCATCGTTACCTATACTCTGACGATTAGTTCCACATCATCCTAAACATTACGCTGCAGGTGGATTCGTCTGGCATGTGTGGGACGTGAGACCACTAACGTTCTCCACACGTGTCCCGTGAGACCACTAACGTTCTCCACACGTGTCCCGTGATACCACTAACGTTCACCACACGTGTCCCGTGAGACCACTAACGTTCACCACACGTGTCCTGTGAGACCACTAACGTTCTCCACACGTGTCCTGTGAGACCACTAACGTTCACCACACGTGTCCCGTGACACCACTAACGTTCTCCACACGTGTCCTGTGAGACCACTAACGTTCACCACATGTGTCCCGTGAGACCACTAACGTAAACCACACGTGTCCCGTGAGACCACTAACGTTCACCACACGTGTCCCGTGAGACCACTAACGTAAACCACACGTGTCCCGTGAGACCACTAACGTTCACCACACGTGTCCCGTGAGACCACTAACGTTCTCCACACGTGTCCCGTGAGACCACTAACGCTCTCCACACGTGTCCCGTGAGACCACTAACGTTCACCACACGTGTTCCGTGAGACCACTAACGTTCTCCACACGTGTACCGTGAGACCACTAACGTTCATCACACGTGTCCCGTGAGACCACTAACGTTCTCCACACGTGTACCGTGAGACCACTAACGTTCACCACACGTGTCCCGTGAGACCACTAACGTTTACCACACGTGTCCCGTGAGACCACTAACGTTCACCACACGTGTCCCGTGAGACCATTAACGTAAACCACACGTGTCCCGTGAGACCACTAACGTTCTCCACACGTGTCCCGTGAGACCACTAACGTAAACCACACGTGTCCCGTGAGACCACTAACGTTCACCACATGTGTCCCGTGAGACCACTAACGTAAACCACATGTGTCCCGTGAGACCACTAACGTTCACCACACGTGTCCCGTGAGACCATTAACGTAAACCACACGTGTCCCGTGAGACCACTAACGTTCTCCACACGTGTCCCGTGAGACCACTAACGTAAACCACACGTGTCCCGTGAGACCACTAACGTTCACCACATGTGTCCCGTGAGACCACTAACGTAAACCACATGTGTCCCGTGAGACCACTAACGTAAACCACACGTGTCCCGTGAGACCACTAACGTTCCCCACACGTGTCTTTGTGGTGCCTCAGTTCCTTCTGATTGCCGCCCTCGCCGCCGTGGCTGCCGCTCAGCACGGCAAGGACTACGGACACGAGGACTACGACGCCAAAACGCCGTAAGTAATATGAGCTAACCAATTTGAAGACAACATCACTGGTTACTTGCATTTGTAATACGAGGAGAACTCATTGCCAGTTGCATTCAATTGTAATGCTGCAACATAAGCAAAACAACCAGTCATGGACTGCTTTTATTGCAGGTACGCCTACGACTACGCCGTGCACGACCCGCACTACGGCGCCCAGTTCGCCAAGAAGGAGACGAGCGACGGCGGCAACGTCGAGGGCCAGTACAGCGTCGTGCTGCCCGACGGCCGCACCCAGCACGTCAAGTACTACGCCGACCACTACGGCGGCTACAACGCTGAGGTCTCGTACGAGGGCAACGCCCAGTACCCGGAGCACCACGCCCCGGCCTACAAGGCCGCTTCCGCCTACCACGAGCCCGCCTACAAGCCCACCTACAAGCCCACCTACAAGCCCACCTACAAGGCCGCTCCCCTCTACAAGCCTGTGTATTAAAAGACCAAGGAGCAATGAACGGAGACCTACATCTGGTCAAAAGTATTGCAATGTGCGAAATCTCGCTAAAGTTTTCGATCCTTAGGTTCAAAGACGGTAAGAGAGAAGTTGTTTGTACCTGATATATGTATCACCAGATATGCTATAGTTACAGCTAAGTTATTATGTGTCTCTCGTGCTAGTCTCCATGCTTTCTGTGACGTGTTCAATGTACTGAAATATATTTTTCGATGCTATGTTAGTGCTTTGCATCATGCCAAATGGACACTTATTTTTAGAAGGCTGCGTGATACCATGTATCATAACTGCGTTAAGTCCTATTGCAAGAGATAGTTTTATTCATAACAAACGACAAACATTATTTGGCTTTGCAAGACACATTGCCTCATACTGATCAGAGTAGTGCTTCTTGCACTTTTAGCCATCTCTAGAACGAGGCAAAAAAAGAGTATTGTTAACAACAAAGCATCATAATGACTCCACAGAATTAAAAGTAAAGCATGTGACAAGCTTGTTTCTGTAACTACCTCACCTATTGGACACATATGTATACTAACCTAACCATATAAATTCTGCGAGAGCGACCAAGAATTAAAGACGCCAAAGTTATGGGTAACGTTTGAGCAAGCTGGCATGTTAATGCTACTATTCATGTTATTTAAGTGAAAATGACTAATTTTGAAACTAATATGAACGGATACCCAGATCATATCGTCTAGCTGTAAACCGCGAGTCACTGGGGTGTTTTTTTAGCCCCACCTTGGGAATATTAGGAATATCTCAATAACCAATGCAGATATCAACGCCAAACTTTCAGTACCTTTCCGGGCATCATTTGTACACCTTTAAAGAAAAAATGAAAAATTTCGTCATATATTTTTCGAGATATAGTAAATTTAGTGACGTCACTAAACGCGTTTTTGACACCAAAATCGGCTAAACTTTGCCAGGCCGTACAAATTCCGCATTTGAAGTAAAATGCAATCGAATAATTATAAAATGTAGAAAATGGCAAGGGCTACAAGCCAGCGATCTCGAAATTTCGAAAATATTGGTTTTTGATTAAAAAAAAGAAAAAAATGCTCACAAAATAAAATTTCAAAGATATTGAAAAAAACGGAATACATGTCAGATAACGATATATGGGCAACTACCATACCAAATTTAAAAATGATATCATCTTTTTTTACTGTCATGGCATATAAAGTATGGGTAAATCATGACGTCATATTTTGAAATTGCGTTTTTTGTTTTTGGCTTTTATTGACCGGATACAGCCAAATAAATGCCAGCACTGTTTTTGTTAGATAACACTAGCCCCGTTTACATAGCAATTTTAAAATAGTGGAACATTGTTCACTAATTGTGGAACATCTTCCATTAGGCTCGTTTGAGTAGATATCACCACTACACCAGACTGAGATTTGATCCAATTTGCTCAAACATGGTGTAAGAGTGATCTT
>JAXIVJ010001491.1:0-5000 GCA_036785665.1 Chirona hameri | reverse complement strand
CCACGAGCCTGCCTACAAGCCCACTGTCCTACCTTACCACGAGCCTGGCCTACAAGCCCACGTCCTCTTACCATGAGCCTGCCTACAAGCACACGCCTTCTTACACGAGCCTGCACACAAGCCCACGACTTCTTATCATTAAGCTGTTTGCAAGAAAACTTGCAATCCCATTCACTAAGCCTGCGTATGTTAACGGGGCGATGCACCCTCAAGGGGCTTATATTTATTGAGCCCATAGTGTATGTCATCGTCCATTTATATGTCCTTTGTCGACTGCAGAGTCATCACTTTAGTTACATTGGGTGAGGAAGGACGCTGTGTTTCGCTGAATTATGTATCGACTGTCTTGGTCGTGAACGAAGAAGACATTGTAGTTCTTTGCGCCGACTGTTGTAGTGTTTTTTTTTGTATGTAACGTGGATGACATTGATGCTATTTATTTTGAAATGCATTTTTCTGAAAACATTGGTCGTGTTCTATCGGCTAACGAATTGCAGATACACTGAAGATAGTAAGGGTTCCAACACTGCAAACACAAAAACATGGCGATGTGGAATAATTCAATAACAATTAAAACTATCCTTCCATAATGTGGCGGAGAATCGTAAGATAAGATAGGAAATATCTCATGAAGATAACCCCACATAGAAATACAGCCGTCTGCCCAAAACTGGTATTGGAAACAGTTGATTGGCTGCGGCTGCCATTATACCTGCGTCAACGTCATGTTATCAGCCGAATACCATGACGACGCGAGACGGAACAGAAGCTTGACATTCAAATGGTATATATCGGGTGATTTACCGTCCAAAAGGGCCCTAATGGGTCCTAATGGGTCAAATGGGTCCAAATGGGTCCGCTGACGTCAGGGCTGTCAGCGCACCCCTTTGGACGGAGTGCGACTCAATAGACTTCCATTGAGTAACATGACGGTAAACGCCAAATGGACAGCTGTTGAGAAAGATCGGATGATCTTGTCGGTCACCGCTCGATATGGACGGGAAAAAGGCGACATGTTGCGGTCCTGTGGAATCGGGAGCTGTCGGAAGTAAGATTGGTCGGACCGGGACATTTGCGAGACGACGACGCTGACCGAAATAGTGACAATATCTGACAGCTAACAGGATTACCGACGCAAAACGCTATTAGCTGAGCTCAGGGCAGACTCAGCGTTCGATAAAGACGGGCGTTAGCGAGAGAGCTGTCCCTTTACACAGAAAACACGACAATTTGATCACCGATCTTTCAGGATTCATCAGCCACACATATACAGGGTGTTTCAGTCAAATACCCCACAGTTTAGAATGCGATTTGTCCCCCAGGCGACTTTTATATTTACTCACTCATTCTCGAGTTATAAATTATAATCCTGCCAGGCTTAAAATGCGCGCACTTATGTGTAATATCATGCCGTTACTCATTAATATGCCGACACAAGACGTCGGAAGATCAACTTACTTAAAAACTTCTCGCGCGGAAGGGACTGTGAAAGGAGACGACAAGTGTGTGTCGGTACCCGCTGCGGACCGTCCTAGGACTTGAGAAACGCTTTGACAAGACCGTAGCTGCTGTCCTATAAGCCTGCAGAAGGTCTCTCCTGCACACTGAGCCCTCAAGTACCCCTCTGACGCCTCCTTCGGCATTCATCAGAACTAGGGGAGCGGCCACGTCCCCTCACCTATTTCCCAAAGTGATCAACTATTGAGTACCAGGGACTATCTGGGCAGGTGCTGAGAGGACGTGGTGAAGGGCCTGGATGGATCAGGTCACCGGATGGCTCCATTACATCTTCCAGCAGGACGGCACCCCCTGCCCACACGGCCGACGTCGTGCGGAAGCGATGTAAGGGCAACTTCCCTGAGTCCTGGAAGAAGGAGGTTTGGCCCTCTTCCATGCAGACCGCAATCAGCTCAACCTCATATGTCTTCAGCGTTTGTGAGGTTTGATGTCAACAGCAGCTCCACACCACTGAAGATAGTCTGCGGAGCGGGATTTGTGGAGCGAATGGCGGACCTTCAGGGAGACGTGCTGTGGAGGGCCTGTGGCAGTTCAGGTTTAAGGCCTGTGGGCAGGTTCAGACACCGGCTGGAGCGTTTCATCGGAAGTTCAGCAACGACGTTTTTGAGTAAATCTGAAAGTCCGACATGTGAAAATGTTATTTGCAAATTTCCAAGGAGAAATATTGGAAAAAATGAAGATAATTGCAGCGCAAAACAGTATCACGGAAGGATTGATAAAGATAAGCTTACAAAGTTCACTTTAAGCAATGCCCTTATCCAAGCTGCGTTGGACTTCCAGCTTAACTATTTACAACTCTAGTTTGGTAGCGATGATAAGTAGTTATTCCCAAACGATTGCACGGTTGCACATCAATGGTCTTAGCAATATAAGAAACAGGATAAATTAAGACTCGCATTTTCATTACTGACAGGCGTTCAAAAATAGTTGTAGTTGTAGCACTAAAATATAATTGTTGGTAAATAAATAGTCGTAGCAACTAGCAACATCGGATACAGGGAGAAAAACAATATACAACATGTTTTACCACATGTCTTCAAAGACGCAAAAACGGACTTTGTTTTTACGTGGCATATCTAATCGTGCCGTGACGGAGGCAACCCTTACTGTGGGAGGCACGGAAATCCGCCACATACTCTCCCCGTGGGAGGCTCGGAATCCGCCCACACACCCTGCTCCCGTGGGAAGGCACGGAATCCGACACACACTCCTCTCCCGTGGGAGGCTCGAGAATCCGCCACACATCCTCCCGCTGGGGAGGCTCGGAATCCCGCCACACACCTCTCCGTGTGGGAAGCTCGGAATCCGCCACACACCTCTCCCGTGGGAGGCACGGAATCCGCCAACATACTCCTCCCGTGGGAGGCTCGGAATACCGCCACACACCTCTCCTGTGGGAAGGCTCGGAATCCGCCAGACACACCTCTCCCGTTGGGAGGCACGGAATCCGCCACACTACTCCTCCCGTGTGAGGGCTCGGAATACCGCCACACACCTCTCCTCGTGGGAGAGCTCGGAATCCGCCACATTACTCCTGCGGGAGGCTCGGAATCCGCCACACACTTTCTCCCGTGGGAGGCTCGGAATCCGCCCACACACTTCTCCCGTGGGAGGCTCGGAATTCCGCCACATACCTCTCCCGTGGGAGGCTCGGAATCCGCCACATACTCCTGCGGGAGGCTCGTAATCCGCCACAACACCTCTCACCGTGGGAGGACTCGGGAATCGCCCGACACACTCCTCCCGTGGGAGGCTCGGAATCCGCCACACACCTCTCCCGTGGGAGGCTCGGAATCCGCCACATACTCCTGCGGGTAGGGCTCGGAATCCGCCACACACTCCTCCCATGGGAGGCTCGGAATCCGCACACCACCTCTCCCGTGGAAGGGCTCGGAAATCCGCCACAATTACATCCTCCCGGAGAGGCTCGGAATCCGCCACACACCCCTCCCCGTGGGAAGGCTCGGAATCCGCCACACACCTCTCCCGTGGGAGGCTCGGAATCTGCTACAACACCTCTCCCGTGGGAGGCTCGAAATCCGACACATACTCCTGAGTGGAGAGCTCGGAATCCGCCACATACCTCTCCCGTGGGAGGACTCGAATCCCAGCCACATACTCCTGGCGGGAGGCTCGGAATCCGCCACATTCCTCTCCCTGTGGGAGGCTCGGAATCCGCCAACATACTCCTGTGGGAGGCTCTGGAATCCGCCACATACTCGCTGCGGGGAGGCTCGAATCCGCCACACACCCCCCTTCCCCGTTGGGAGGCTCGGAATCCCGCTACACACCTCTCCCGTGCGGAGGCTCGAAATCCGACACATACTCCTCCGGGAGAGCTCGGAATTCCGCCCACATACCCCTCTCGTGGGAGGCTCGAATCCGGCCACACACCTCTCCCGTGGAGGCTCGAATCCCCCACATACTCCTGTGGGAGGGCTCGGAAATCCGCCACACACTTTCTCCCGTGAGGAGGCTCGGAATCCGCCACAACACTTCTCCCGTGGGAGGCTCGGAATCCGCCACATACTCCCGTGGGAGGCTCGAAATCCGCCACATACTCTCTGTGGGAGGCTTGGAATCCGTTACATACCCATCCAACGGGACGCCGCGGGCCGTATGCCCGGTGGCCAACCATTCCACCATTTAACCATTCCCGGGGTAACTTGAGCGTTACGGATAATTGAGGACCGGCAATGCGATCTGTGTGCTGCTCCTTCAACAGCTGGTGCATAGTATGCCAAGTAACATAGCTGTGAAGTGGAGAGCACGAGCTCCGTGACTGGCGACCGCTCGTCACCATCAAATCGTTATCTAATTCGGCAATAACAATTAGGACAAATTGTCACTTTGATGTCGAAATAAATATGAAATGCCACCTTTAACTTCCAACTTATCACAGTTCAATTTGGGTTACACATTCTGATCCATTGTTCAGGAACTCGATTCGTCTTCGCCAAAGATCCATAACTCGGCGTCCAGAAAGTCATTCTAATATTTCGCCATTCACACAACCCCGCTGCAACTGAGATCCGGCACTGCCCTGGCTGGCTGCACCACAATATAGCAATCGGCCCGGGCTGCGGCAGCTAACGACACCGTGCCGTTAGCTCTCGTCATGGTAGGCAGCGGTGTAGTAAGACCTCTTAGGCGTGACCAGAGCCCGTGCTGGGCCAGGGCGTGACGGGCGGGTCGGTGTGCGGTCATTTTCGGCAGTAGCCCCACCCACACACGGGCCGCAGCCAGCGCCGTGCTAAACCCGCCAGCCGCCGCCGCGCCGCCGAGCCGCCGGTCCCATGGGAACGGTACTCTGCTGACACAGTGCTGACACAGTGCAGCACAGTGCTGCACACTGACCGCATTGACCCACGGACCATGAACCAGGTAGGTGACGTGCATGCACAGTTACTGTGACAGTTCGGGGTCAGTTCAGCACGTAACGAGCGGCCGAATTGCTGCGACCTTGATGCAGTATCACTATT
>JAXIVJ010001490.1:135000-136387 GCA_036785665.1 Chirona hameri | reverse complement strand
GATAGATAGATAGATAGATAGATAGATAGATAGATAGATAGATAGATAGATAGATAGATAGATAGATAGATAGATAGATAGATAGATAGATAGATAGATAGATAGATAGATAGATAGATAGATAGATAGATAGATAGATAGATAGATAGATAGATAGATAGATAGATAGATAGATAGATAGATAGATAGATAGATAGATAGATAGATAGATAGATAGATAGATAGATAGATAGATAGATAGATAGATAGATAGATAGATAGATAGATAGATAGATAGATAGATAGATAGATAGATAGATAGATAGATAGATAGATAGATAGATAGATAGATAGATAGATAGATAGATAGATAGATAGATAGATAGATAGATAGATAGATAGATAGATAGATAGATAGATAGATAGATAGATAGATAGATAGATAGATAGATAGATAGATAGATAGATAGATAGATAGATAGATAGATAGATAGATAGATAGATAGATAGATAGATAGATAGATAGATAGATAGATAGATAGATAGATAGATAGATAGATAGATAGATAGATAGATAGATAGATAGATAGATAGATAGATAGATAGATAGATAGATAGATAGATAGATAGATAGATAGATAGATAGATAGATAGATAGATAGATAGATAGATAGATAGATAGATAGATAGATAGATAGATAGATAGATAGATAGATAGATAGATAGATAGATAGATAGATAGATAGATAGATAGATAGATAGATAGATAGATAGATAGATAGATAGATAGATAGATAGATAGATAGATAGATAGATAGATAGATAGATAGATAGATAGATAGATAGATAGATAGATAGATAGATAGATAGATAGATAGATAGATAGATAGATAGATAGATAGATAGATAGATAGATAGATAGATAGATAGATAGATAGATAGATAGATAGATAGATAGATAGATAGATAGATAGATAGATAGATAGATAGATAGATAGATAGATAGATAGATAGATAGATAGATAGATAGATAGATAGATAGATAGATAGATAGATAGATAGATAGATAGATAGATAGATAGATAGATAGATAGATAGATAGATAGATAGATAGATAGATAGATAGATAGATAGATAGATAGATAGATAGATAGATAGATAGATAGATAGATAGATAGATAGATAGATAGATAGATAGATAGATAGATAGATAGATAGATAGATAGATAGATAGATAGATAGATAGATAGATAGATAGATAGATAGATAGATAGATAGATAGATAGATAGATAGATAGATAGATAGGATAGATGGATAGATAGATGGATGGATGGATGGATGGATGGATGGATGGATGGATGGATGGATGGATGGATGGATGGATGGATGGATGGATGGATGGATGGA
>JAXIVJ010001490.1:25000-130000 GCA_036785665.1 Chirona hameri | reverse complement strand
TCTATCTATCTATCTATCTATCTATCTATCTATCTATCTATCTATCTATCTATCTATCTATCTATCTATCTATCTATCTATCTATCTATCTATCTATCTATCTATCTATCTATCTATCTATCTATCTATCTATCTATCTATCTATCTATCTATCTATCTATCTATCTATCTATCTATCTATCTATCTATCTATCTATCTATCTATCTATCTATCTATCTATCTATCTATCTATCTATCTATCTATCTATCTATCTATCTATCTATCTATCTATCTATCTATCTATCTATCTATCTATCTATCTATCTATCTATCTATCTATCTATCTATCTATCTATCTATCTATCTATCTATCTATCTATCTATCTATCTATCTATCTATCTATCTATCTATCTATCTATCTATCTATCTATCTATCTATCTATCTATCTATCTATCTATCTATCTATCTATCTATCTATCTATCTATCTATCTATCTATCTATCTATCTATCTATCTATCTATCTATCTATCTATCTATCTATCTATCTATCTATCTATCTATCTATCTATCTATCTATCTATCTATCTATCTATCTATCTATCTATCTATCTATCTATCTATCTATCTATCTATCTATCTATCTATCTATCTATCTATCTATCTATCTATCTATCTATCTATCTATCTATCTATCTATCTATCTATCTATCTATCTATCTATCTATCTATCTATCTATCTATCTATCTATCTATCTATCTATCTATCTATCTATCTATCTATCTATCTATCTATCTATCTATCTATCTATCTATCTATCTATCTATCTATCTATCTATCTATCTATCTATCTATCTATCTATCTATCTATCTATCTATCTATCTATCTATCTATCTATCTATCTATCTATCTATCTATCTATCTATCTATCTATCTATCTATCTATCTATCTATCTATCTATCTATCTATCTATCTATCTATCTATCTATCTATCTATCTATCTATCTATCTATCTATCTATCTATCTATCTATCTATCTATCTATCTATCTATCTATCTATCTATCTATCTATCTATCTATCTATCTATCTATCTATCTATCTATCTATCTATCTATCTATCTATCTATCTATCTATCTATCTATCTATCTATCTATCTATCTATCTATCTATCTATCTATCTATCTATCTATCTATCTATCTATCTGTCTGTCTATCTATCTATCTATCTATCTATCTATCTATCTATCTATCTATCCATCCATCCATCCATCCATCCATCCATCCATCCATCCATCCATCCATCCATCTATCTATCTATCTATCTATCTATCTATCTATCTATCTATCTATCTATCTATCTATCTATCTATCTATCTATCTATCTATCTATCTATATATCTATCTATCTATCTATCTATCTATCTATCTATCTATCTATCTATCTATCTATCTATCTATCTATCTATCTATCTGTCTATCTGTCTGTCTGTCTGTCTGTCTGTCTGTCTGTCTGTCTGTCTATCTATCTATCTATCTATCTATATATCTATCTATCTATCTATCTATCTATCTATCTATCTATCTATCTATCTATCTATCTATCTATCTATCTATCTATCTATCTATCTATCTATCTATCTATCTATCTATCTATCTATCTATCTATCTATCTAT
Source organism: Chirona hameri (assembly GCA_036785665.1). Classification (NCBI taxonomy): domain Eukaryota; kingdom Metazoa; phylum Arthropoda; class Thecostraca; order Balanomorpha; family Balanidae; genus Chirona; species Chirona hameri. The sequence goes on along the minus strand of JAXIVJ010001490.1, from coordinate 128,339 downwards.
CTATCTATCTATCTATCTATCTATCTATCTATCTATCTATCTATCTATCTATCTATCTATCTATCTATCTATCTATCTATCTATCTATCTATCTATCTATCTATCTATCTATCTATCTATCTATCTATCTATCTATCTATCTATCTATCTATCTATCTATCTATCTATCTATCTATCTATCTATCTATCTATCTATCTATCTATCTATCTATCTATCTATCTATCTATCTATCTATCTATCTATCTATCTATCTATCTATCTATCTATCTATCTATCTATCTATCTATCTGTCTGTCTGTCTGTCTGTCTGTCTGTCTGTCTGTCTGTCTGTCTGTCTGTCTGTCTGTCTGTCTGTCTGTCTGTCTGTCTGTCTGTCTGTCTGTCTGTCTGTCTGTCTGTCTGTCTGTCTGTCTGTCTGTCTGTCTGTCTGTCTGTCTGTCTGTCTGTCTGTCTGTCTGTCTGTCTGTCTGTCTGTCTGTCTGTCTGTCTGTCTGTCTGTCTGTCTGTCTGTCTGTCTGTCTGTCTGTCTGTCTGTCTGTCTGTCTGTCTGTCTGTCTGTCTGTCTGTCTGTCTGTCTGTCTGTCTGTCTGTCTGTCTGTCTGTCTGTCTGTCTGTCTGTCTGTCTGTCTGTCTGTCTGTCTGTCTGTCTGTCTGTCTGTCTGTCTGTCTGTCTGTCTGTCTGTCTGTCTGTCTGTCTGTCTGTCTGTCTGTCTGTCTGTCTGTCTGTCTGTCTGTCTGTCTGTCTGTCTGTCTGTCTGTCTGTCTGTCTGTCTGTCTGTCTGTCTGTCTGTCTGTCTGTCTGTCTGTCTGTCTGTCTGTCTGTCTGTCTGTCTGTCTGTCTGTCTGTCTGTCTGTCTGTCTGTCTGTCTGTCTGTCTGTCTGTCTGTCTGTCTGTCTGTCTGTCTGTCTGTCTGTCTGTCTGTCTGTCTGTCTGTCTGTCTGTCTGTCTGTCTGTCTGTCTGTCTGTCTGTCTGTCTGTCTGTCTGTCTGTCTGTCTGTCTGTCTGTCTGTCTGTCTGTCTGTCTGTCTGTCTGTCTGTCTGTCTGTCTGTCTGTCTGTCTGTCTGTCTGTCTGTCTGTCTGTCTGTCTGTCTGTCTGTCTGTCTGTCTGTCTGTCTGTCTGTCTGTCTGTCTGTCTGTCTGTCTGTCTGTCTGTCTGTCTGTCTGTCTGTCTGTCTGTCTGTCTGTCTGTCTGTCTGTCTGTCTGTCTGTCTGTCTGTCTGTCTGTCTGTCTGTCTGTCTGTCTGTCTGTCTGTCTGTCTGTCTGTCTGTCTGTCTGTCTGTCTGTCTGTCTGTCTGTCTGTCTGTCTGTCTGTCTGTCTGTCTGTCTGTCTGTCTGTCTGTCTGTCTGTCTGTCTGTCTGTCTGTCTGTCTGTCTGTCTGTCTGTCTGTCTGTCTGTCTGTCTGTCTGTCTGTCTGTCTGTCTGTCTGTCTGTCTGTCTGTCTGTCTGTCTGTCTGTCTGTCTGTCTGTCTGTCTGTCTGTCTGTCTGTCTGTCTGTCTGTCTGTCTGTCTGTCTGTCTGTCTGTCTGTCTGTCTGTCTGTCTGTCTGTCTGTCTGTCTGTCTGTCTGTCTGTCTGTCTGTCTGTCTGTCTGTCTGTCTGTCTGTCTGTCTGTCTGTCTGTCTGTCTGTCTGTCTGTCTGTCTGTCTGTCTGTCTGTCTGTCTGTCTGTCTGTCTGTCTGTCTGTCTGTCTGTCTGTCTGTCTGTCTGTCTGTCTGTCTGTCTGTCTGTCTGTCTGTCTGTCTGTCTGTCTGTCTGTCTGTCTGTCTGTCTGTCTGTCTGTCTGTCTGTCTGTCTGTCTGTCTGTCTGTCTGTCTGTCTGTCTGTCTGTCTGTCTGTCTATCTATCTATCTATCTATCTATATATATATATATATATATATATATATATATATATATATATATATATATATATATATATATATATGACGGGGACCTTAACGCTCCGAAGCCCCCGGAGTTTTGCCCCCCACCGGAAATATAACCCTCCGCCGTTGGACTGCCTGTTCCAACTGACTGACTGCTGCAGTTCGCTAAGCCCACGCGGTGCTAAAAATGGGTCAATATCCATGCATTCAGTAGTCAACATGCGAGGTGTCCGTTGGTACACCTCGCCTCGGAAGTCGACATTGCACGATAACCGCCCACTCATTCCAGGTGGCGGTCCAGTAAATGGTGCGGTAGTTTTATATTTGTCAGCTGGTGAATCACTGAGTCGAAGACGTCGTCCGTTGGTGTCTGATGACGTGGCGGCGTGAAACAGATTTTTTAGATGCCTACATACATAGGTACGCGATCAGGGGCGGGACCTTATATCTCCTTGGGAGGGCCTGAGCCCCCCCCCCCTCAATGCTGAGCCCCCCCCCCCCCAATGGTGCTCTGGCACCCATGTTTTCCAACATTTGTGCCCCTCAAAAATTTCAAGGACTACTTGTACAAATTGTTCTGTTTATAATTTTGCGTATTTCATCATATCAAGATGTGATTACATCTTAAGAGTATTCTATCTTAGACGTATACGAGCATTGCGATTCCATCTGCGACTGCTTTTTCGATTATGATATAATAGATAAGTTGGCAGCATGTATTGTCTTCTGCTAACAAGTCCGTAGCGGTAGATACAAGGTTCGGGGGTTCATATTAGGGAAGAGCGAAGGGGGAGATTGACGAATTAGCTATCGGAGTGCTCTATTTGAATGGTGTTCAATGGCATTTGTTTTAAATGTATTGCTGCCTGCCTGGAATAAGGCTGATAGTTAATGTAGCCTTTTTGGCTCCCTGGTATTTCAATATCTTAAATATCCAACATCCGTGCTAAAATAATAGTTTGAAACGGAGGAACATCGAGTGGATCAAGCCATCAAAGGGCATCGGGTCATCGTGGCCAGGGGGCCTAGGGGTCCATCACTCTTCCAGAAGGTTAACCGAGGTCGGCCTGAGTGGATCCTTGGTTGACCTGACGAGCCCTCGGTCAGCCTGAGCTGGCCTTGTTGGGCCTGGAGGGGAGCTCGGTCGATCTGAGTGGGCACTCTGTCGACTTGAGGGAGTCCTTCGTCCGCCTGCAGGGGTTCCAGTCGGTCTACGGAGCCATTGTTTGGCCTGAGGATTCCCTGCCGTCCTGAGGAGTCCTCAGTCGATTAGGGGGGGGGGGGCTCGGTCGGCTTGAGGGAACCTCTGCCGGCTTGAGGGGCCCTTGGTCGGCCTGACGGGGGTCTAGTCGGCCTGACGAGCTCTTCTTCGGCCTGAGGTGGTCTCTGTCGGCCTGGAGGGGTCCTCGGTCGGCCTAGATAGGAGCTCGATCGGCCTGAGGGGCCCTCGGTCGACTTTAGTGGCCCTCGATCGGCTTGAGGGAACCTCGGCCGGCTTGAGGGGGCCCTTGGTCGGCCTGAGTAGCTTTTGTCCGGCCTGAGGGGCGCTTTGTCGGCTTCAGGGGGCCTCAGTCGGTCTGAGTGGCCCCCGGTATGCCTGAAGGGACCTCGGTCGGCGTGAAGGGCCACAAGTGGGCTTGAGGGACCCTCGGTTGGCCTGAGTGGCTCTCGCTTGGCCTGATTGACCATCGGTATGCCTTAGGGGACCTCGGTCGGCGTGAGGGGGCCTGAGTGCGCCTGAGGGATCCTCAATTGGCCTGAGTGGCTTTCGCTTGGCCTGAGGGGCCCTCGGTCAGCTTGAGGGGCCCTCAGTGGGCCTGAGGAACCCTCGGTCGGCCTGGGTGGCTCTCGTTCGGTCTGAGGGGACCTCAGCCACCTCTCCGTGGGGGGGGGCATCTTTTCGTGGCAAAAAGCACCCCATTTTGTTTTATCCGCGGATTTGGGCCGGTGACCTTATTTTGGTATTCTCGCTTAAGAAATTAACTTTTAAAATCCCCCCCAAATAAGATTTTTCCTGATTTCTTTGGGGGGGTCAAAAGCAAAAACAAATAAAAATCCGAGATCACCATATTGAAGAGAATGTCATTTACTTTCTTTTCCCGTTTTTTATTTGCAATTTGCTTCAAAACTCTATTTTCTACGATTTTCCCAACATTTATCGTTTTTCCACCAAAAATGGCATGACATGACATCATTAAAACGTCATCATCTCCCAAAGTCCTACATCAATTTCATTGACATTTGGTGAGAAGACGTAGAATTGATGCAGTATAAGGTACTGAAAGTTTCACGTTACACACCAGGAACAGGCCCCTATCAGGAAGGGGTCGTATCAAAGAATTTCCCAGGAGCGCACCCTGTTGTGACCGAGTCCTTGTCCTGACCGGGCCCCATATCACGCTTTTGCCAGCACCGGGCCCCTACCTTGATCGGACCTGACCAAGACCGGACCCCTACCAGAAACGGGCCCGTATCAAGCAAATGCAAAGACCGGGCCCTGTTATGACCGGGCCTTCGTTTTTACCCGGCCCCATATCACGTATTTGCCAGCAACGGGTCCCTGCCTCGATCGGGACTGATGAAGACCGGGCCCCTACCAGGAACGGGCCCGTGTCACCAGAACGTGACTGTATCAAGAATTTCCAAGGACCGGGCCCTGTTGTGACGGCCGACGGGGCCCTCGTCCTGACCGGGCCCCATGCCCCATGCCTTTGCCAGTACCGGGCCTGGCCAAGACCGGACCCCTACCAGAAACGGCCCGCATCAAGAATATGCAAGGACCGGGCCCCATATCATGTCTTTGCCAGCACGGGGCCCTGCCTCCATCAGGCCTTGCCAAGACCAGGCCCTGCCAGGTATGAGCCAGAATACGGGTCCTTTTGATGCGGCCCCCCTCAGAGATTTCGGGGGGGGGGGGGGGGGGGGGGTCAGTTGACCCCTTTGACCCCCCCCCCGCGTGCGCCACTGCCATAGGGTGTCATTTCCCACCCAAATTGTACAATCCTAGGATATTGGACTGCAAATCAGTGGCGTCGCCGAGCATTTTTGAGTGTGTGTGTGTGTAGGGGGGGGGGGGGGGGGGGGGGGGTCGGCTGAAATCACGAACAAAATGTACCCCCCATTTTTTGCATGTATTTTTTCAGCATTTTTTATGTGGATTTGCATGTTATAGTAGGTACTTGTTATTTAGCGCCGTCAAGCAGCGCGATTTTCAGGGTTTCCTGATAAAACCCAGAAATATAGGCGGTGGGCCATGTATAGGATAAGAAGTTAAAAATGCTATAAATTCAATTCAGCGTTACGAGGAACCGAATACGATGACGATGGCATCGTCATGATGATGGCCACCGATGTAACGCCACAAAGCGGCGTGAAAATTTTAATTTTAGGTCGTGGGAAACGAAATTTGAATATTGGAACCAGACCGTGCGTGGAGCCAAGCCTCAGGTAACCCCTTTTCCTGGTTATACATCTCGGAATGATGAAAAATATTGAAATTAAGGTAGTTTTTCATATACATTAGTCACGGATAGTCAATCACGATGACCGGTGGCAGTCAGCGCCCAATAGTACATACTAGTGCTAACCCGTCCGCTCCGCTGGACGATTAGCTAGCATCTCCGGGATGGAGGTATCCGCACCAATTCAGCACGTTCATTAACCCGCGACTTAATGGGGGGGGGGGGCTATTTTTTGCCCCCCCCCCCTCCCGTATTTTTTTAATAACTCCTAAACCAACACCAGTATCGTCTCCAAACTTGCAGTATCTTCTCTCACATCAATTCTACACATGCTGACCAAAGGAAAAAGATGAGGTTCTGATAGGTCGACCGGGAATGACGTCAGTATGACGTTATGTTCTTCGGTTTTTGTTGAAAAATATTGGTTTGCGGAACACGCTGTCAAAGGTACAATGGTAGAGATAAATTAAATTGTCTAAAATCAAATTACTGACAATAGACCGGGCTATCAAAATGCTATCTCGGATTTTTGAGTTTTTTATTCAAAATTTTGAGAAATCCAAATACATTTTTTTTAACAAAATTTTCACCAAAAAAAAAATCTCCAAAAACCGGAATATATGTGATCGAGAAGTATTCGGTGAATATGTGTACCAAATTTGAAGTCGATATCTTCAAAATTGAATGACATGACTTTTAAATGCCAAAAATCGACCACGTCTAACAGCATAAAAAAATGCATTTCCGTTTATGCTTTTTACTTCTATTTATATGGAACAAACAATGTTCTAAGGTCATTTGTCGCGCTCTAGACCGAAAACAACCCCATACACATGTGTTACAACGCCTAATGACCGTAATCTGCAGTTTGACCTCGTGACCTCGGATGACCTTGACCTGACCCAAGGTCATAAACAGCTCAGAATGGTACTTAGAAGTCTCAGAGAAACTAATCATACCGATTTATCGACTGCTTATGCGTTTAATATCGAAATTTTGCGCGACAATTCCATCCATCGAGACCTTTTGACACGGTCAAACATTTTGTACTTGACCTGACCTGTGACGTCATCGGTGACCCCGAGTTCAACAATATTATGTTTCCCTAGATAAATTTTCCAGGACTATCGAATGCCTTTTGAATTTGTGCAATCGGTCCAGTAGTTCCGGAGATCCGAGGGGGGGGGGGGAAATAGCTCCCCCCAGTAAGGTGCGTTATGGAATATACCCCAGTAACTCGTGGGTTAACTGGACTGGAACTGGAACTGCATAGGACATAATTACCTACTACCCGGCAAGGGATCACCGCCCCACCAACTCCGGCGCGTCGGTGACTTTCCCATCTCCCACATATGTCCTATGCATAGCTAGCTGGCATCTCTGGTTGAATGCGCCGAGGAGCTTGTAGTCCCGATAACCAAACTGTGTAATGCGTCTTTGAGAACTGGTGTATTTCCGGAGAGATGGAAGCTGGCGAATATTGTCCCAATTTTCAAGAAAAGCGATAAACGTCAACCTTCCAACTATAGGTCAGTTTCCCTGCTTCCTCTCTTCGGAAAGATCTTAGAACGCATCGTTTTCGAAGAGCTGTTTCGCCATGTGTCCCCAGTGTTATGTGACGAGCAGCATGGTTTTATCCGAGGGAAATCTTGTTCTACTAACCTAGCAGTCTTTCTTAAGACTGCGTGGGAGGCCATATCAGACGGGTACCAGACGGATGCCATATATACAGACTATTCGGCCGCTTTTCAGAGTGTTAATCACAAACTCATCATTCACAAGCTAAAACAGTCTACTATCATGTGCTAACTAACTATCTAAACTATCCTGTGCAGGACGTTGCTCTCAAATGGTTTTTCTCGTACCTGTCAGATAGGCGTCAGAGGATGATCGTTAACGGCAAAATTTCCGACTGGAAACCAGTAACTTCTGGTGTTCCAGAAGGTTCTCTCCTGGCCCCACTCCTTTTTGCACTCTTTATTAACGACTTGCCTCTTGACATTCGCTCCGGCTGTCTTCTGTACGCCGATGACGTCAAAATCTTTCGAAAAATTGAGTCGCCCGCTGACGGACTGGTGCTGCATGATGATCTCGGTCGTCTGGTAGCGTGGTCAGTCAAGTGGGGTCTCGCGCTAAATCCCATCAAATGCAAATCGTTCACGATGACCCTCAGGCGCGCGCCCGTCCGGACACACTATTTTATCAATGAAACGGAGCTCGAGCATGTGTCTGAGATGAGAGACCTGGGGTCGTTCTCGACACCAAGCTAACTTTTGCCTCTCACATTTCGAACATTGCAGCCGAGCAAACCATTCATTGGGTTTGATGATTCGGTCCTTTCAAACTGGATCAAAAGGCTCTAGATTTAATCGCGCAGCCTTGCAGGCTGCGTACTTTGCTAATGTTCGCTCCATTTTAGAGTACTGCAGTGTGATCTGGGCGGGGGCGGCCGATTCCCACACAGTGCGGATCGATCGAGTACAGCACAAATTTATCATATGACTTCTAAATCACACTTCTAGTCGGAACTCCTCTCTCTCGTATGATGACCTGCTGCACCACTTTAGCATTCCATCTCTAAAATCTCGGAGGGTGCAGCATGACCTTCTTTTCATTCGCAACGTCGTCCGGGCCAAATATGACTTCAACTTTGCTGCGCTCTTTCTCTTTGCACGTGCCTCCTCGATCAACCCGCACGCATACTCTACTCACGGTGCTCCGAGCACGATTGAGCACCGTAAGATCTGGGTTATACTGCAGGGCCCCACGATAAATGAATGTACTCTTAAGCGACAAAGACGTTACCGCAGACCTGTTTGCCGATGATACTTACGCTTTTAAAAGTCATGTGAAATCTTATGTTATGTCGATGAACAGGTAGTGTGGGTGCGAAACTGCTTATCACTGTAGTAGCCTATTTACTTTGTATAGTGTAGCACTGTTATCTATCAGTATAGTTTACTTTTACTGTCAGTGTGCTCGTTTAAACTTGTATTTTATTTTGTACCTTTTACCTTTATTTATTTATTTATTTATTTAGTTCATCTATGTCACTGTGATGCCATGTGTTTTAAGCAATGACTTCGCCTGTAAGTGGAGTTTTCTCTGTTGGTGATAATACACATAAACAAATATCCGGGATGGAGGTATCCGCACCAATTCAGCACGTGAAATAACTGGGACTTTTAAACTGAATAAACTGAGTGATGCCGGATAGACAGACAGATAGACAGACATATAAATAGACAGACAGACGGGCAGACGCTTATCAAATAGTAATATAGACTAGCGCCTTGTGCTCGCTCCGCGTCGCAATCCATACATACTGGTTTTTCGGGCTTACCCTAACGCAAATAAACGCTGTGTAATTTACCCTGACGAGATTTAAGCTGACATTTTTGATCGTTTAATTTCATGTCAGCCTAAGCCCGGCTTACCCTGACATGAAGGAAATGCAGGAAGAAATCAAAAAGCGACCCATAAAATTTTACTCCCGTCCACATCGACGCGTATTGTTCGCAGCTGAAGGCCACAAAGACTTATGCCACTGCCCTCCCCGCCCACTAGCTGGTAGAGAAGCGGGGTGTATTTGCGCATGTCGGGGGAGAGAGCCGGGTAGATTTTGGTTGATTGGTGAAGACGTAGACGTTAGGCGCTTTTCCGTCCTTCGAATCACCCATTTCAACCGGCTGAGATTGGTGATTGGATTTGAACAGGCTGGGGGATAGTCAGGGGTGGTGGATGGTCAGCTTTCGGCTGAGAATATAGGGTGGGTGGGTTTCAGCAGGTCGGGGTGATCGGTGGATGATCGATCTATGACAGCCCTAGGTACAGTGGCGGATATAAGTTTTTCTTGGGGAGGCAAATCCAGTGTCGTATTTCCAGCATGTTGTTGAGCAGGAGGGGGGGGGGGGAGTAGCGGGCTGTCAGCGAAAAGTTGTTGACGGGGGGGGGGGGGGGCGACGGTACCAGGCCGTCAGCTGTCAGGGGCATTCCACGACAGATCGACCAAGGGTTCACACCGCCACATTTGTTTATTTTGATGCAATTTTGTCTATAGGGTTATCTTGTGCCCTGAAGTCGATTTTCTCAAGATATAGCCTCGGGCTTGTTTGCGAGGTCACGATGCAGGGTAATCTTTGGAGGCATTTAGCTCCCAAACCACTGAACATAATGTATGATATAGGCATATCATCGTGACCGCAATGAACTGGGCAACATTTTGTTCATCTCCGATTGTCAAAATTTTTAATTTGGATTTTTTGATGACGTCACATTTTTGTATGTGTTGTGCCTATACCCCTTCCAGTCAAAAATGACAATTTTTTGTGTTTCATATTAAAGCTTTACTATTTATCTCGAGATAGGAAAAATATAAAAAGGGTAATATTTCTTTAAAAAAAAGAAGAATACTTCCATGTTTTTGCCAATACAACATTGTAAGGCATTTGCAGTAGAATACCGCCACTGGCACTGCAGGGGGAGGGTGGTGGGGGTGAACGCGCGCCCCAAATGTATTATGACCAAACCCCTGTGTGTGTGTGTGTGTGTGTGTGTGTGTGTGTGTGTGTGTGTGTGTGTGTGTGTGTGTGTGTGTGTGTGTGTGTGTGTGTGTGTGTGTGTGTGTGTGTGTGTGTGTGTGTGTGTGTGTGTGTGTGTGTGTGTGTGTGTGTGTGTGTGTGTGTGTGTGTGTGTGTGTGTGTGTGTGTGTGTGTGTGTGTGTGTGTGTGTGTGTGTGTGTGTGTGTGTGTGTGTGTGTGTGTGTGTGTGTGTGTGTGTGTGTGTGTGTGTGTGTGTGTGTGTGTGTGTGTGTGTGTGTGTGTGTGTGTGTGTGTGTGTGTGTGTGTGTGTGTGTGTGTGTGTGTGTGTGTGTGTGTGTGTGTGTGTGTGTGTGTGTGTGTGTGTGTGTGTGTGTGTGTGTGTGTGTGTGTGTGTGTGTGTGTGTGTGTGTGTGTGTGTGTGTGTGTGTGTGTGTGTGTGTGTGTGTGTGTGTGTGTGTGTGTGTGTGTGTGTGTGTGTGTGTGTGTGTGTGTGTGTGTGTGTGTGTGTGTGTGTGTGTGTGTGTGTGTGTGTGTGTGTGTGTGTGTGTGTGTGTGTGTGTGTGTGTGTGTGTGTGTGTGTGTGTGTGTGTGTGTGTGTGTGTGTGTGTGTGTGTGTGTGTGTGTGTGTGTGTGTGTGTGTGTGTGTGTGTGTGTGTGTGTGTGTGTGTGTGTGTGTGTGTGTGTGTGTGTGTGTGTGTGTGTGTGTGTGTGTGTGTGTGTGTGTGTGTGTGTGTGTGTGTGTGTGTGTGTGTGTGTGTGTGTGTGTGTGTGTGTGTGTGTGTGTGTGTGTGTGTGTGTGTGTGTGTGTGTGTGTGTGTGTGTGTGTGTGTGTGTGTGTGTGTGTGTGTGTGTGTGTGTGTGTGTGTGTGTGTGTGTGTGTGTGTGTGTGTGTGTGTGTGTGTGTGTGTGTGTGTGTGTGTGTGTGTGTGTGTGTGTGTGTGTGTGTGTGTGTGTGTGTGTGTGTGTGTGTGTGTGTGTGTGTGTGTGTGTGTGTGTGTGTGTGTGTGTGTGTGTGTGTGTGTGTGTGTGTGTGTGTGTGTGTGTGTGTGTGTGTGTGTGTGTGTGTGTGTGTGTGTGTGTGTGTGTGTGTGTGTGTGTGTGTGTGTGTGTGTGTGTGTGTGTGTGTGTGTGTGTGTGTGTGTGTGTGTGTGTGTGTGTGTGTGTGTGTGTGTGTGTGTGTGTGTGTGTGTGTGTGTGTGTGTGTGTGTGTGTGTGTGTGTGTGTGTGTGTGTGTGTGTGTGTGTGTGTGTGTGTGTGTGTGTGTGTGTGTGTGTGTGTGTGTGTGTGTGTGTGTGTGTGTGTGTGTGTGTGTGTGTGTGTGTGTGTGTGTGTGTGTGTGTGTGTGTGTGTGTGTGTGTGTGTGTGTGTGTGTGTGTGTGTGTGTGTGTGTGTGTGTGTGTGTGTGTGTGTGTGTGTGTGTGTGTGTGTGTGTGTGTGTGTGTGTGTGTGTGTGTGTGTGTGTGTGTGTGTGTGTGTGTGTGTGTGTGTGTGTGTGTGTGTGTGTGTGTGTGTGTGTGTGTGTGTGTGTGTGTGTGTGTGTGTGTGTGTGTGTGTGTGTGTGTGTGTGTGTGTGTGTGTGTGTGTGTGTGTGTGTGTGTGTGTGTGTGTGTGTGTGTGTGTGTGTGTGTGTGTGTGTGTGTGTGTGTGTGTGTGTGTGTGTGTGTGTGTGTGTGTGTGTGTGTGTGTGTGTGTGTGTGTGTGTGTGTGTGTGTGTGTGTGTGTGTGTGTGTGTGTGTGTGTGTGTGTGTGTGTGTGTGTGTGTGTGTGTGTGTGTGTGTGTGTGTGTGTGTGTGTGTGTGTGTGTGTGTGTGTGTGTGTGTGTGTGTGTGTGTGTGTGTGTGTGTGTGTGTGTGTGTGTGTGTGTGTGTGTGTGTGTGTGTGTGTGTGTGTGTGTGTGTGTGTGTGTGTGTGTGTGTGTGTGTGTGTGTGTGTGTGTGTGTGTGTGTGTGTGTGTGTGTGTGTGTGTGTGTGTGTGTGTGTGTGTGTGTGTGTGTGTGTGTGTGTGTGTGTGTGTGTGTGTGTGTGTGTGTGTGTGTGTGTGTGTGTGTGTGTGTGTGTGTGTGTGTGTGTGTGTGTGTGTGTGTGTGTGTGTGTGTGTGTGTGTGTGTGTGTGTGTGTGTGTGTGTGTGTGTGTGTGTGTGTGTGTGTGTGTGTGTGTGTGTGTGTGTGTGTGTGTGTGTGTGTGTGTGTGTGTGTGTGTGTGTGTGTGTGTGTGTGTGTGTGTGTGTGTGTGTGTGTGTGTGTGTGTGTGTGTGTGTGTGTGTGTGTGTGTGTGTGTGTGTGTGTGTGTGTGTGTGTGTGTGTGTGTGTGTGTGTGTGTGTGTGTGTGTGTGTGTGTGTGTGTGTGTGTGTGTGTGTGTGTGTGTGTGTGTGTGTGTGTGTGTGTGTGTGTGTGTGTGTGTGTGTGTGTGTGTGTGTGTGTGTGTGTGTGTGTGTGTGTGTGTGTGTGTGTGTGTGTGTGTGTGTGTGTGTGTGTGTGTGTGTGTGTGTGTGTGTGTGTGTGTGTGTGTGTGTGTGTGTGTGTGTGTGTGTGTGTGTGTGTGTGTGTGTGTGTGTGTGTGTGTGTGTGTGTGTGTGTGTGTGTGTGTGTGTGTGTGTGTGTGTGTGTGTGTGTGTGTGTGTGTGTGTGTGTGTGTGTGTGTGTGTGTGTGTGTGTGTGTGTGTGTGTGTGTGTGTGTGTGTGTGTGTGTGTGTGTGTGTGTGTGTGTGTGTGTGTGTGTGTGTGTGTGTGTGTGTGTGTGTGTGTGTGTGTGTGTGTGTGTGTGTGTGTGTGTGTGTGTGTGTGTGTGTGTGTGTGTGTGTGTGTGTGTGTGTGTGTGTGTGTGTGTGTGTGTGTGTGTGTGTGTGTGTGTGTGTGTGTGTGTGTGTGTGTGTGTGTGTGTGTGTGTGTGTGTGTGTGTGTGTGTGTGTGTGTGTGTGTGTGTGTGTGTGTGTGTGTGTGTGTGTGTGTGTGTGTGTGTGTGTGTGTGTGTGTGTGTGTGTGTGTGTGTGTGTGTGTGTGTGTGTGTGTGTGTGTGTGTGTGTGTGTGTGTGTGTGTGTGTGTGTGTGTGTGTGTGTGTGTGTGTGTGTGTGTGTGTGTGTGTGTGTGTGTGTGTGTGTGTGTGTGTGTGTGTGTGTGTGTGTGTGTGTGTGTGTGTGTGTGTGTGTGTGTGTGTGTGTGTGTGTGTGTGTGTGTGTGTGTGTGTGTGTGTGTGTGTGTGTGTGTGTGTGTGTGTGTGTGTGTGTGTGTGTGTGTGTGTGTGTGTGTGTGTGTGTGTGTGTGTGTGTGTGTGTGTGTGTGTGTGTGTGTGTGTGTGTGTGTGTGTGTGTGTGTGTGTGTGTGTGTGTGTGTGTGTGTGTGTGTGTGTGTGTGTGTGTGTGTGTGTGTGTGTGTGTGTGTGTGTGTGTGTGTGTGTGTGTGTGTGTGTGTGTGTGTGTGTGTGTGTGTGTGTGTGTGTGTGTGTGTGTGTGTGTGTGTGTGTGTGTGTGTGTGTGTGTGTGTGTGTGTGTGTGTGTGTGTGTGTGTGTGTGTGTGTGTGTGTGTGTGTGTGTGTGTGTGTGTGTGTGTGTGTGTGTGTGTGTGTGTGTGTGTGTGTGTGTGTGTGTGTGTGTGTGTGTGTGTGTGTGTGTGTGTGTGTGTGTGTGTGTGTGTGTGTGTGTGTGTGTGTGTGTGTGTGTGTGTGTGTGTGTGTGTGTGTGTGTGTGTGTGTGTGTGTGTGTGTGTGTGTGTGTGTGTGTGTGTGTGTGTGTGTGTGTGTGTGTGTGTGTGTGTGTGTGTGTGTGTGTGTGTGTGTGTGTGTGTGTGTGTGTGTGTGTGTGTGTGTGTGTGTGTGTGTGTGTGTGTGTGTGTGTGTGTGTGTGTGTGTGTGTGTGTGTGTGTGTGTGTGTGTGTGTGTGTGTGTGTGTGTGTGTGTGTGTGTGTGTGTGTGTGTGTGTGTGTGTGTGTGTGTGTGTGTGTGTGTGTGTGTGTGTGTGTGTGTGTGTGTGTGTGTGTGTGTGTGTGTGTGTGTGTGTGTGTGTGAGTGTGTGAACGGTGTATGTTGAGGACATTCTCCCTTCACACACCGGTAAGTCGAGGACCACCGGTGTATGTTGAGGACCGAAAGCCGGTCCTCGACTTTAAAGCTAATCAGGAACCGATCATTAACGTCTTCTCGGTCATCTGACTTAATTTTGAGATGGTCCCCAACATGTACGAAAACCTTACTTTTTCACACATATTGTGTGAATGTGTGTGAACGTCGCTGCAATCTGACGTGTGTGAACTTCAGACGACTGTGGGGGCAGCCATATTGAATGGCACCACCATGATCCGCGCATGAACCTTTCTGGTTTTTCTATTTCAGATTTATTGGAAATTCGTTGCTTTCATCACTTCCTAATTAATATAGCTAATTATTTTAGCCGGCGGAAATATTTAATTCATTTTTCTTGTGAAATTTGAGGTATTTGAATCTTACTTTACGAAACTATATTTTCTGCGGAGAAGTCCTGCTGTTCGTCAAGGCCACAGAGATAGCTGTTCGTCAAAGTCATAGAGATAAGGTAGAATCTTCCCTGCCGCGCAGGTATCTGTCATGACGTCACCGGGGGAATACTTATACCCTGCATAGCAAGCTAAATATATGAAACACTACTTCGCAAGTGTCATACATGTCTAACGTGCATTATTGCAACATCAATAATGCATGTTAGACAGTATGAAGTCTCATATTAATGACAAGGACACTCACAGGTATCCAAAAATAATACCCCTGGTGACGTCATCAGCGCAGATTATAGATCAGCTTATAGGCGGCATTGGGATGACAACGGCCTGGCCGTTCGTAAGCTACGCGTTTGCTACATATTTGTGCGGTTGACGCGTGTGCTGAGTCTGGGCTGGGTTGAACATTATTAATCTGCAACTGGAGGTAAGGTTTGTATGTGTTTCATTAATTCATGTGATGTGTTGTATTATAGATCCACTTTTTAGCGGTGGTTTGCCACGTTACCTATCAGAAGGAAAGTAAGGATACCGATTTTTGCCATTGCGGCGCACGGCTGCATAGTGATAGGCGTTTATATTTTGAAAGGATCTGCTACCATCCAAAGCACCAAAGAAGTAAAATTGTAAGAGAAAAGAAATAAGAAAATGAAGCTGAGGGCATAGATTCAGTAACGCACCTCGGGTAGGCAATAGGTGGTAGGTGTAAATTTGGGTAACGGTGAGGCTGGCCAGAGGTGAAAAAACCTCGAGGTTGACACCGACAAAGAGCCAGGCTAACTCACTTCCATTTTTCGCGCTCTTATGGCCAATTACCCTAAAAAGCAAGTTTTTTCTTCTCATGTTTCGGTGACTAACAATATTGATAAAACTCGGCACTCTGGTACATTTGGAAAACATGCAACATATTTTGTCAACACGCAGCACATTGTGTCAAGACACAGCACATTTTCAACACTCTAACACATTTTATGATTGTTACAATGAGTGCTACACATGCAGATAGTGGTGTCTGAATAATTGTACTCCAGAACCATCAGGGCCTATTTTAACATGTTAACTGGGGGGGTGGGGGAATGCTCCCCCCAGTGAGCCGTTTTGCCCCCCCCCCCCCAGTCAAGAAATGTTGCCCACCCTGATTTAATTATTTCCATGTCAGTTTTCGCTTGATAGGTATTCAATTAAAATAACATATGCTTACCTGGTGATAAATGTATACAAATCCAATAAAAATGTCATAATATTCCAAAGTTTTAGTATTTCCCAGCCAAAATAAGTATCTTTAAATTATTTCCGGAATATCTTGAATTTAAATATCATTTGAACAATTGCTCATTAGCGGCAGAGTGGCGGAGATCGGGGTTGTTGGATCAGAAACGTCGCCACACAATTTGGAGTGGGTGGGGGCAACTGCTGAGCCGATTGTGTTCACATTTGGTGTGTGGTTAGGCAGGGGTTGCGCCACAGGGGGGCGGGGGGACGTGTCACCCAGGGGCGGATACAGGGGGCGGCCGCCCCCTGCGGGTGGATACAGAGGGGGCGGCGGGGGCGGCCGCCGCCCCCGCTGCCCCCCCCCCCCCCCCTGCACCCCTCTCCGCGTCAAAGGCGCGGAAGGGCCTCGTAAGCAGACCAATTTCCGCGCCGAAGGCGCGGAAATAGACATGCTTACAGGGTTGGATATCTGACATTTGCTGCATTCAGACCAGGAGCCCCCTCAGGCTAGGTGCCGCCCCTGGCCAGGTGCCGACTTCAGGTCATGCGCCGCCCTCAGGTCATGTGCCGCCCTCAGGCCAGATGCCGCCCCCTGGTCAGGTGCCACCTTCAAGCCAGGTGCCGGCCTCAAGGCAGGTGCCGCCCTCAGATCGGGTCCCATCATCAGGTCACGTACCGCGTTCTGGCGGGGCACCACCCTCAGGTCAGATGCCGCCCTCATGCCAGTTGCCGCCCCTGGTCATGTGCCGTCCCCTAGCCATGTGCCGCTACCTAGCCATGTGCCGCTACCTAGCCATGTGCCGCCCTATGGCCAGGTGACGGCGCCCCTCCGGCCAGTGAGGACGCCCCTCCGGCCAGTGACAATGCTTTTGCGGCCAGTGACGGCATCCCCTGTCAAAGACGGTGCCCCTCCGGCCAGTGACGGCACCCCTCTGGCTAGTGACGGCGCCCCTCTGACCAGTGACGGCCCCTCTCCGGCTAGTGACGGCGCCCCACCGGCAAATGACGGCGCCCTTCCGCGGCCAGTGACTACACCCCTCCAGCCAATGACGGCGCCCCTCCGGCCAGTGATGGCGCCCCACCGGCAAATGACGGCGACCCTCCAGCCAGTGACTGTGCCCCTCCACCCAATGACGGCGCCCGGCTGCTCAGTGCCGGCGCCCCTCCGTCTAATGACGGCACCCATCTGACCAGTGACAGCGCCCCTTCGGCTAGTGACGGCGCCCATCTGGCCAGTGATGGCACTCCTCCGGCCAGTGACGCCACTCTTGCGGCCAGTGATGACGCCCCATCGGCCAGTTACGGTGCCCTTTTGGCCAATGGGCACAGGCAATGGCGGTACCCTTCAGGCCAGTGACGGCGCCCCTCCGGCCAGTGACCGCTGGAGGTGCGAGGCTCTCTCAGGCCTCGACAATCGCCCTCTCAGACCAGCCTGGGATCCGCTCAGGCATGGCAAGGGTTCTGTCAGGCCTATAAATCATCTAAGGGCCCCTCATGCCGCACGAGGGCCCCTCAGGCCGACAGGGGCCGCTCAATCCGACCGAATTCTCCTTCAGGCCGATCGAGGTCCTCTTAAGCCGACCGAGGACGTTCAGGTTGACTTGGCCCATCAGGCCAACCAAGTTCCCCTTCGGGGCGCCGGAGGATTCCCTCAACCCGTCCGTGGGCCCCTCACGCTAACCAAAGGCCCCTCATACGGAACAAAATGGCCCACAGGCTGCCAAAGGGTCTCCTCAGGCTGACAAAGGGCTCCCTCAGACCTAGGGCCCCTCAGACCAAGTGATGGCCCTGAAGCCGACCCTTTGTGAATTTCTACGCACGCCACTGAGTGGCACTCATGGGGGACAAGAAGAACAATAGTTTCTGTGATGATGTTCCTTCAATTAAGGTAGAATGAGTTTATCACTCCGGACGGGGCAGGGGCTGCCCTAAATGACTTTCCCGCTAAAAAAAAATTGAATGCCGAGACGGAGAAGCTCCTGGACTTACGGTGAACAGTCTATCCTCGTGCTGTCAGCTAAAGCTGAGCGCATATTTGTATTCTGTTCCAACCTTACGTTTGAATGCGTTTCGCGCCGACACCATGGTGTCGGCGCCCTTCGCTAAGCAGAGCTGTTTGCATGGACCATATCTGATCGCGCAATATTTGCTGACAGGCGGAATTTAAAGTCATGGATTTACGTGTCACAAACTTTCGGCACGGTCCTCCCCGCGCATTGACTTCATCTTACTCAGGCCGCTGCCACCGATACAGATCATCCAGTCAAGGGTAAAAAGGACGAGTTAGCACGAGTCGTGGCGTAAGCCCCATGCATCAACTTGAACGGAATGGAAGTGGTAGACAATAATGTCTACCACTTCCATCAGAGATAGATTCAGGCAGAGATAGGGCTAGGTATATTTCGGCAGGTCAGAGAGGAGAGAGAGAGTCCCTCATGCCGTATATTTCAGAAGGCCAGAGAGAGGTGAATGACCTAGCCGTGACAGAATTAGTCACATCCACGATCGCACTCGAATATACGTGCTGCTGACGAAAATGCGTGCTACTGACGGACGGCATACCTACATGTGAGAGTGCTATACAAATCAATTCAGTATCTGTTTTTAAACACATTTATAATTTTACTTTTTCGAAGAAAAAAAACAAACAAACTGCAAATAAGTAAGCGTAAGAGAATTGACAATTTTTGCAGGAAAATGTAGTTTATTAATTAAGCTTTAACGCCACTCTAGGTCCATGGCGTCCCCTTTGACGGCGAAAATGCCGCCCCCTGGGTCAGTCGCCCACCCCATTCGGAAAAAAATCCTAGATCTGCCCCTGGATATGCTTGAAGAAACGGCGCTCCAATTTCCCGGAAAAAATGCGCCCCTATTCCCCGGAACAAATGCGCCCCTGTTCCCCGAAAAAAAATGCGCCCCTATGCCCTGCCGCCCCCCCCCCCCTTGAAAAATCCTGGATCCGTCCCTGGTGTCCCCTCAACATTTTCGGATTTTAACATTACGCCTATGTTATGGGCGTTGCATGGAAAGAATCGACTTCAGAATATCTCCGCCCCCCCCCCCCCACAACTTTCGGAAGGTGGCGGCGCCCTTGTGGTTAGGGATCTCTCAGCCGCCACTTTCCCACAAGTCAGGGGTGGGGTGCTTCTGCACGTTCGCACGTGTGCACCACGTATTTGTATCTCAGAAACTGCTTCCCTGATGGAGTTGAAATTCACCATACATTTCCTTAGCGTTCGCTTGTTCATCACCAACTACGGCGCCTTACTGGTTCGATACAAAATTATGGAAGAAAAATGACGAATGAGCTCAGGTGAATATATTTTACCTCGTGGAGGTTACAGGATAAAAATACTACATAGATCTTTGCATTGGCGGATCCAGAACGTGTGGTTTGGGAGGGGGGGGGGAAATTCTAAAAAGACTCACACAATTCTGAAAACACATCGGATTTGGCTTGCTTATGCATTGATAGCTGATTTAAAGCTAACTTTCCTTAGTAAAAGTTGCTTCGATTTTCTTTTATATCAGGACATGTGTCGATCTTGCGCCGATTTCAGTTCGTTTGGGGGGGGGGGGGGGCAATTGCCCATTTTGCCTAACCGTAGATCCGCCACGTAGATCCGTAAAACCGTAGATTGCAAAAGATATGGGACTGGTGAAAATTGGGCAAAATTAGCCATTTTCTGTGGATTTATATACATTGTCATGTTTCCCCAATGATTATAATTGGGAGGTCACAAAATATACTTCACTTTAGGTCACTGATATCAAAATCATCCGAAATAGCTGAATTGTAGTTGTGTATGACTTGATTAAATCCTGTGAGTATCTAACTGATCAGTCAAACAATGTGGCTGCGGCACGACCTTACATTTTTGGAGGTGGGATCACTAGACTTGACCTAGCAACGTGATCCGAGGAGACCCAAGGTTAACAAATTAACAGGATTTGGGCAATTGATAGGCAAGCAGTTGTACCAAAAATGGCAGCGCGAAATGGCGTCGTTTTCCGCTATTTCCAAAAAACCTAAGGGGGGAGGGTATCCGCCCCCACTGGCGGATCCAGGGGGCGGACATCAGGGGCAAATGCCCCCCCCCCCCACAGGAATCTGAAGGAGAGGGGGCATGTAATACAAGTATGCCCCCCCCCCGCGCGTTCCCTGCACTGAACGTGAAAAACAATGATCTTAGGAGAAAACTTCATGAAAGCGAAAGTTTGTTTTCCTCTTAAGTGATTTAATTTTAGTTTTGATGTATCCCTTGCTTTCAATGAGAGACAAAACAGCGCACCTGATGCAATTCAAGCAGTCCCGGTGACACTCGCCCCGCGGGGGGGGGGGTGGCAGAATCTGCCACCTCCCGGAATTTCTCAATAACTAAACAACTCTAATAGATATCAACGTGAAACTTGTAGTACCATATACTGCATCAATTGTACGCCTTCTCACTAAATTTCAATGAAATTTATGAAGCATTTGGGGAGATAATAACGTTTTAATGACGTCATGTCATTCCATTTTTGGTGGAAGAACAATAAATGTTTTTTTTTTACAAATTAAAATAGAGTTTCGAAGCAAATTGCAAATACAAAACGTCCAAAGAAAAGAAATGTCATTCTCTTCCAAATGGCCATCTATAATTTCTATTTTTGGGGGTTTTGAACCCCAAGTTTTTTTTCTCGGAAAAATGTCCACAAAATTAATTTTTGTGAATTCGAAAAGTGAATTTCGTTAGCTCGAATACCAAAATAAGGTGACCGGCCCAAATCCGCGGAGGGAAAAATGGAGGCTACCTTTTTGCCACAAAAAGATATCCCCAAAAATGGGGGTACCTCCCCCCGTGGCTTTTCCTTAAAATAGGCCCTGAGAACCATGCAACGTTGCATCAACTACTGATATTTGTTGTACCTATTGTTACAAGGATGCAAGAATAATGCTTCCACATTGATCCATGATGACATCACTTGCTGCTTCCATGGGTGCGGCAAAATAGTTTTGGACAATTGATGTTTTGCGTATTTGAAGTAGGTAATAGAATCAAAGCATCATTCAATATTCCACAAATAAGATAGAAAACACCATTATTATTTTTGGTTCTGATCATATGAGAGCAATCATTTTATCCAACATGATTTTACATGACACAGTATTTTTGCCAGTATTGAATATTTTACCACAAGAACTACAGATGCAGGATGCTGTGGCTATTTTAGTCTGGGTATGCCACAAATTGTATGTTATTGTTCAGAATCCAACATGATTTTATATTGGCACAGTTTTTATGTCAGTATTGAATATTTAAACATCATTTTGTTCATTTAATTTGATATGTGATAGAGATAAAGAGATTGTGCCAAGATACCTGAAAAAGATAACAAGATCCAGCAAATACATTTCACTAAACTTTGGAAACAATGCTTGATCGATCAAGAATGTTAGCATTAGGTATCCAAAATTTCACCTATAATTTGGCACGCTCTTCAGATAGAGCTCTAAGAAAATCCAGGATCAGGGATACTAAAAAAATGAGAGGGGAAGTGGTATTTGCTAAAATTGTATTGCATGAAGAAAGGGGAAAATTATATCTTTCCCCATTCAAAATCATTCCTGTCCACTGACCAGGGTCCTCCATGATATTTAACAAATTTTGATCTATTAACATCACCATCATCATCATCATATATTTATTTGCCTTGACAATGGTGAAATTCAGGATGGACACATTGGTGCACGTTGCCATCGAAACAAAAGGATTGGTCCATAAGCTTACGCTTAAATCAGAGCACCTATCCCTTTGATCGCGGAACTCTAGTTGTAGCTATCTACTGACCACCGCACCACAGCACATGATTTATCGGGATACTGGATTCAGATATTAGGAAGGTAATTCCTGTGATTGTTTATATATAATGAAGCTTAGTTGGCAAGGAGTAAGTTGAAAGCACTTGCTTGCAATGTCCTATTATTTCGGGGCAGCCCGCCCGGCCAACCGGGACGTCGCCACGATCCATCCCGGACCCGGGACGTGTGCGGGTTACCGCCCCGGTTGGCCCATAGAAAGTAAGTCGTAATACAAAAACATATTTGCGTAAGTTATGCACAGTAATCCCATAGAAGTGACCATCTTGACGTTTGAAAAAAGACTACAAGTCCGCCATTATTCTTCCAACTATTAATAAAAACTGACCTCAGGTCAAGGTCACCAAATAACCTAAATGGGGCATATTGCATATCATCTCACGGGCATTGTCGTCAGAACTCCAATGATGCCATATGAAGGCTCCATTCTATCGATGGTTAGGGGCAAATTAGTGCTGATGACCACAGATGTTCTCAGGTGACCCTGCAAGGCCCACGGAGTACCTAATTATTTCACCTGAATCGGCAAGAATCACCGATGGGAGCATCTTGAGTATCAGTTTCATGCCAAACATGTCAAAATGGGGCATTTGAAACTCTTGGCAACTTGACATTGAAATTGAGTCAATTGAGGCAATAGAGGAAAATTTAAGTGCCCATTGCCTTATAATGGAGAGTCCCCAGAATTGAAGTGATACCGATATAAAATCCAAGATTTGCAATTTGCAATACAAAATACAATTTAACGAATTATATTACCTATTTAGGTGCTACTCAGGATATTCCCAAGCGGAACGCTACGTTATACCTATAACTCGCCCCCCCCCCCCCTAGAAACATCAATATCGTCAGGTCAGATCGATGGTAAAGTTAGCCGAGGTCAATTCTGTACAAGCAACCACATTTTACAGCGGCCGTGCGCGTCATTACTACATAAACAGACAATGTGCAAGCTCCAGGGTCGCCGCTACCTAGTGGGGGTCGTCCCCACATTTATGGGAATTTTTAACATTACGACTATCGGTATTGCATGACAAAAATTGACTTCAAAGGGCATCCGCCCCCCCCCCCCCCACACACACACACAGATGATAAGTACTTTATTTGACTTGGCTTTACCTGATTGACCCGTAATAGCCGCTGCCACGTGGACAAGCACGTAGCTAGGATTTCGTCCAGGGGGGGGGGGGGGGGGGGGGCGGCGCCTCGAAAGGGTCACTTACCGAGCGTTGAAAGGGCCCCTTTCCAAGCGCTGAAAGTTCCCCCCCCAAAAAAAAACGGATGAAAAGGCATGTTACAATGATGGAAAATGCAGTATGACAGGTATGGCATGAGCCATACCAACTTTTAGGAGCTGGAGTTAGCAAACTGCCATATCAACTTTGGAACGAGCGACACCAATTTGGAATCAGCTATACCAACTTGGAATATTTTTTATGCTCAAGACTTGGAATTCTTAAACAAATTGCGCCGCAGAGCGGCGCGAACATTTTGAGTCTTATGCCCTGGATATGCATTCTCATCAATGCGTCGCATTGCGTATGGTGCGGACCTCTAAAATGGCTATATTGTGCGTTTAAAAGTGCGGTAAGAAAAGTGTAAAAGTTAACTATTTTGCCCAATTATATAGGAAAGTAGCAACAAAACACATACATGCGCCGAGAAACGGGCCGAGTTTTTTTCCTAACCCGCATATAATTGAATTTGCAGTTAAATTGCACCGCGAAGCGGCACGAAAATTTTGAGTTGTATTCCCTGTACAACTGTATTCTTACTGTTGAAAGACCCAAGGTCCCTTCAGATCGTCTAGGGGCCCCTCTGACCTTTTCAACGCCCTTCCGACCTGTTCAGGGACTCATCTGGGATCCGCGAAGCGAAAAGGCATGATGTGGAGTGGGTGATATATATATATATATATATAATACAAAGAGGGCTTACTCTACAGCACAAATTAAAATCGGAGATTTCGGGTATATTGTAGCACCCTGACGAAGGGTGTTGCAATATACCCGAAAGCTCCGCTTTTAATACTTGTACTGTGGAGTAAGTCCTCATTGTATTTAATCTTCATCTGGGATCTCCACGTGCTTTGACCCTTCCGGTCTCACCAGGGACTCCTCTGACCTTCCAAGAAGCCCCTCTTGAGTGTCAAGGGGCCCATTCGGCCTGTTCAGAGGTCCTTCCGACCTGGCAAGGGACTGCACTGGCTGCTTTGTCGCCCTACCGACATGCTCAGGGGTAGGGGCGGCGGATTGCCGGGCGCAGGGTATCCAAAATCCCCACCTCCCAGTTGAAATCCTGGGGAGGGGTGGGAGGGTCATTTTGCCCCCCAGATTGAGCAGGCCAAAATCTGGGGAGGGGGCAAAATTACCTTTATGCCCTACAGGATTTTCGACTGGGGGGCATTTTGGGTACCCTGCCCCCGCAATCCGCCACCCCTGCTCAAGGGCCCCTCCGACCTGCCCAGGGGCCCCTCCAGTCTGGCTACGAACTCATCCGACATGTTCAAGGGGCCTTCCGACCGGCCCAGGCACCCTTTCGGTCTAGCCAGGGGCCCCTCTGACTTGCCCAGGACCACCCCCCCCCCCCCGATCTGCCCAGCGACTATTCTGGTCGGCCTGCGCTGGCTGCTTTGTCGCCCTGCCGACATGCTCAAGGGGCCTCCGACCTGCCCTGGGGCTCCTCCGTGCTGGCCAGGGGCCAATTCGGCATGTTCAGGGGCCCTTCTTACCCGCACAGGGGTCCTTTCGGTCTGGTCAGGGGCCCTCCGATCTGCACAGATGCTCTTTTAACTTTCCAGGGGCCCTCTGGTCTCTCCAGGGGCCCTCTAGCCTTCTAAAGGGTTCTTTCGACCTGGCAAGGGATTGCGCTGGCTGCTTTGTTGCCTTGCGACATGCTCCGAGGGCCCTCCGACCTGCCCTGGGGCCCCTCCGTGCTGACTAGGGGCCCACTTGGCATGTTCAGGGGCTCTGCTGACCCATCTAGGGACCCTTTTGGTCTGGTCAGGGGCCCCTCTGGCCTGCACAAGGACCCTTTTAACTTCCCAGGGGCCCTCTGGTCTGTCCAGGGGCCCTCTAACCTGCTCAGGGGCCCTTATGACCTGGCAAGGGACTGCGTTGGCCGCTATGTCACCCTGTTGACATGCTCAGGGGCCTCTCGACCTGCCCAGGGGCCCCTCTGTGCTGGCTAGGGGCCCATTCGACGTGTTCAGGGGGCCCATTCGACGTGCTCAGTGGCCCCTCTGACCCGCTCAGGGGCCCTTTCGGTCTGGCCAGGGCCCCTCTGACATGCACAGGGCTTTTTTGAACGTCTAAGGGCCCTCTGGTCTTTCAGAGAGGGCCCTGATGGCCCTAAAGGACATCTGAAGTCCTCTTTCGCGCGGTCTCATCGGCCTTTTTCGGCGCGCCCAGCGCGCCGAAAAGAGCCCTCGCGCGCCGAAAAGGGCCCTCCTGACCTCCAGGGGGGAAGGGGGGGGGGGCGGCCGCCCCCCCCCCCCCCCTTGGCTACGTGCCTGCACGTGGATGACCTCAATCAATATCTATATCTGTAACTTCACAATGCCTGGCCACGCGCGTGACAGGGGCCCTGGGTACGTCCAAGATATGACATTTGCATATGTTCATAGAATAGAGAAAATTGTGACAAGCCGTTTGACCCCATAACCGAATTTTTCCGAAAATACTTCCTGAGATCTGGACCGAGTTGCCCATCCGTCGGATAGGCAGTTTGCTGTGACGGGGATCTACTTTCAGTGGGCGAATAATCAGCTGATTGTCGGTCCTCATAATTCACGAAATGTACACGTATTTCACACAGCCGGTCCTCGGATTCCGGTGAGGTCCTCGACATTCCGACCTCATGGCATTTCTTTCCTAAAACGATTCTGACAAATTTCAAACGTCAGGGTACCTCTATTCGTCATGCATTTTAAGTGCCTGCATTTTGGCGGGCCTCAGACAATCGCAACAGGTGGTCCTCTAGATACACGGTACAGACAAGGTGCTCGTCTTACACCGTACACACGTATAGGTGTGTGTGTGTGTGTGTGTGTGTGTGTGTGTGTGTGTGTGTGTGTGTGTGTGTGTGTGTGTGTGTGTGTGTGTGTGTGTGTGTGTGTGTGTGTGTGTGTGTGTGTGTGTGTGTGTGTGTGTGTGTGTGTGTGTGTGTGTGTGTGTGTGTGTGTGTGTGTGTGTGTGTGTGTGTGTGTGTGTGTGTGTGTGTGTGTGTGTGTGTGTGTGTGTGTGTGTGTGTGTGTGTGTGTGTGTGTGTGTGTGTGTGTGTGTGTGTGTGTATGTCTGTGTATGTCTGTGTGTGCGTGTGTGTGCGTGTTTGCGTTTTTTCACTTCCCATGTCCACCGTTTTAGCCTCTGACGAGGGGCCGTAATAGCCTTGAGCTTATCGTGGATGGCCTTAATATATGTCTATGTCTATGTCTATATGCCCTTAACCCCTCCCAAAAAAAAATGAATGGTACAGATATGATCAAAACAGTAGGTAATAAGTAATGCAAATTATGCATCCATGAAGGTGTTGGAAATATATATCCTACGTTACTTGCCGGAGTAC
The DNA here is from genome assembly GCA_036785665.1 of Chirona hameri. Taxonomy (NCBI): domain Eukaryota; kingdom Metazoa; phylum Arthropoda; class Thecostraca; order Balanomorpha; family Balanidae; genus Chirona; species Chirona hameri. The sequence goes on along the minus strand of JAXIVJ010001490.1, from coordinate 102,364 downwards.
CCAATGCCATGCAAAAGTATCAACATGTCTTCAGGTCAGGCACGTAGCCTAGGGGGGCGGGCGGGCGTCCCCCCCCCCCCCCCCCCCGGAGGCCAGTAGGGCCTTTTTCGGCGGCGGAGGGACCTTTTCGGCGGCGGAGGACTCTTTTCGGCGCGATGCGCGCGCCGAAAAGGGCCGACGAGACCACGCGAAGCGCGGTATAATGGACTCTTTACCACGCGAAGCGTGGTCTTTAGAGAGTTTAGAGCACTTCAGAGGCCCTTTAGGGCCACCAGGACCCTCTCCGAAAGACCAGAGGTCCCCTTGGACGCTCAACAGAGCCCTGTGCATGTCAGAGGGGCCCCTGTCCAGACTAAAAGGTCCCAGAGTGGGTCAGAGGGCCCCTGAACACCTCCAATGGGCCCTTAACCAGCCTGGGCAGATCAAGAGGCCCCTGAGCATGTCCGCAGGGCGACAAAGCAGCCAGTGCAGTCCCTTGGAAGGTCATATGGCCCCTGAGCAGGTTGGATGGCCCTGGGACAGACCCCTAGAGGGCCCCTGAGAAGTTCAAAGGGCCCCCATGCAGGTCAGAGGAGCCCCTGGCCAGACCGAGAGGGCCCCTGGGCGGGTAAGAAGGACCCCTAAACATGCCGAATTGGCCCCTAGCCAGCACGGAGGGGCCCCAGGGCAGGTGGGAGGGCCCCTTGAGCATATCGGCAGGGCGACAAAGCAGCCAGCGAAGTCGGACCAGAAGAGTCGCTGGGCAGATTGGAGGGGCTCCTGGGCAAGTCAGAGGGGCTCCTGGCTAGACCGAAACGGTCCCTGGGCCGGTCGGAATGGCCCTTGAACATGCCGGACGAGTTCCTAGCAAGACTGGAGGTGCCCCTGAGCAGGTCGGAGTGGCCCCTGAGCATGTCGACAGGGTGACAAAGCAGCCAGTTCCTGGCCAGGTCGGAAGGATCTCTGAACAGGCCAAATGTGCCCCTTGACAGACAAGAGGGGCTTCTTGGAAGGTCAGAGGAGTCCCTGGTCAGACCGGAAGGGCCCAAAGCACGTAGAGATCCCATATGAAGATTAAATACAAAGAGTACTTACTCCACAAGAACATGATTAAAATCGGATCTTTCGGGTATATTGTAACACCCTTCGTCAGCGATTAAGAGGCATTCGGTAACAGGTCATTGCTCGTCTTTAAGACGAGCAATGACAGGTTACCGAATGCCTCTTAATCACTAACGAAGGATGTTACAATATGGCCGAAAGCTCCGATTTGTTGTATTGTAGAGTAATCTCTCTCTGTATCTAACCCTCGCCCGGGAAGGGGGGTTGCCACCACTCGTTTTTTCTTCTTCTCTGGAATAACTCGCGTAGTTTTCAACCGATTGCAATGAAACTTTCAGTACCCTACTTTTGAACAATTTGCCGCATACTCTAAACAAGATTAACTTCTAACCCACATGACTCGTGACCTATGACCTGTTTCTCAAGGTCATGGCAGGCGCAACTGGCGTCCTGTAGTATCGATGCATGTAACTTGTGCAGTTTCCGAGTGTTGGTTTTTAAGGAGCATATGTACAGGTGACAGTTGTGGTTTCCACTGACATTGTTACCTCGGTTGACATCTGAAAAAGGTCAACCGAGGTTTATTGACCTCCGATGACCTCATATTACTTTTGTTTTGCTTCTGGCGATTTCTAGGACATTTTGTGACGCTGATTTCAAATCTGAGATCCATTTTACATAATTATATGCTCCACTGGGGTCATGCGCTTCCACAGGTCAACCGAGGTCACTGACCTCAGATGACCTGACATTATCTTTTTGGAATATGCCAGTTTCTAGGACATTTTGTGACGCTGATTGCAAATTTGGCACCCATTAAGCATTATGATATGCCTATTCACGATTCTAGCTCGCTTAAAATCAATGTATACGCATTAATTTTTTTGATGACTTTTGGGTCATTGACATGACCTCAGAGATCACATAATGACCCAAGACCTTCAAATTGGGTATCAGCGTCTTTTTCTCGTCACAAGCAACACGCTCGTGTTGGAATCGAAGCTCTAGCTCAATTAGGAGCGAAACGTTAAGGGGGTCTACCCCCTCCTAACCGAACACGTAGTGATTTTGTTCAACCAGGGGGAGGGTTAATGTATATCACCCACTCCAAATCATGTCTTTTCGCGGATACAGATCACGTCCCCCCGAAACCCCAAAATGTAGTGCAAGTGGCGATATTCTACTGCAAATGCCCTTGAAATGTTGCATTGGCAAAAAACTGAAGTATTCAAAAATAAAATAAAATATTTTTTTAGAAATATTACCTGTTTTTTTCTTCTTCATATCACGAGATAAATAGTGAACCTTTAATATGAAACCAAAACAATTGTCATTGACGGGGAAGGGGTATAGGCACAAACAATAAAACAAATGTTACGTCATCCAAAAATCCAACTTAAAATTTTGAAAATCGGAGATAATCAAAATGTTGCCCAGTTCATTGCGGTCACGACGATATGTATATATGATGCATTATGTTCAGTGGTTTTGGAGTTACAGGCCTCCAAAGATTACCCTGCTGCGTGACCTTGCAAAAATGCCCGAGGGCATATCTCGAGAACCGTTGACCTTAAGGGTCTGGCGATGCCACCATAGACTTCAGGGCACAAGAGAACCCTATAGACAAAATTTCGTCAAAATACAAAATGTGGTGGTGTGAACTTGATTTTTTTTGGTCGATCTGTCGTGGAATGGGGCGTCAGTGAAAGGTTGTGGACCGAGGGGGTGCAGTCAGCCGTTAGCGATACGTTATTGAGACCGAGTGGGGGGGGGGGGGGGCGTTCAGCCGTCCGTCACTGTACGTCCGGCCGTTTGGGGGTGGGGGCAAATCATGGTTTCAGGAACTTTGGGGGAATGGCCCCTTGCCCCCCCCCCCCCCTGGATCCGCCCCTCCCTAGGTATCTATTTTACTATTTGGTCAGCGTCTGTCTATATATCTGTCTGTCTATCTATCTGTCTATCCGGCACCGCTCAGTTTATTCAGTTTAAAAGTCCCAGTTAATTCACGTGCTGAATTGGTGCGGATACCTCCATCCCGGAGATGCCAGCATAGGACACATGTGGGAGATGGGATAAGTCACCGACGCACCGGAGTTGGTGGGGCGGTGATCCCTTGACGGGTAATAGGTAATTATGTTCTATGCAGTTCCAGTTCCAGTCCAGTTAATTAACGTGCTGAATTGGTGCGGATACCTCCATCCCGGAGATGCCAGCTAATCGTCCAGCGGAGCGGACGGGTTAGCACTAGTGTGGAAACTAACAGGCAGACGTAAGTGTTTAATGCTGGTGGTACCAGAGGACTCTTGCGCACGTGCGTCATGACCAGGGGCGCAGCCAGGGGGGGGGGGGGGGCACAGGTGGTACTTGCCCCCCCCCCCATTGGGTCGAGGGGCCCGAAGCGCCCCTCGGCCCAATGGGAGAAGGCCTCGGCCCCTCAGCCCAACTCCTATGATAGGTATCGACGTACAACTTACAGTACTTTATGCTGCATTAATTCTACGTCTTTTCACAAAAGTTCAATGAAATTGATGTAACACTTTGGGAGATCATGACGTTTTAATGACGTCATGTCACGCCATTTTTGGTCGAAAAACGATAAATGTTTGACACATCGTAGGAAATTGAGTTTTGAAGCAGATTGTAAATGAAAAACGTCAAAAGAAAGGAAATGGCATTCTATTCAAAACTACTATCTCAGATTTGCGAAAGTTTGGGTTTTTGACTCCTAAAAATAAAAATATAAAATTTCCCAGAAAACTTTTCACATTTGTGTATTTCTTGAAGATATGAAAAACGGAATATATCTGAGTGAACCAGGTATGGACGATACCCAAACCAAATTTCAAAGCAATATCTTAATTGACTTATGGCTCCGTAAGTATAAGTAACTCGTGACGTCATTTTTTTAAGTTACGTTTTTTGGCTTTTATTGACCAGATACAGACAAATAAATGCCAGCACTGTTTTTCTGAGACAAAACTGGTCTAGAGACATGCCTTTTTTATTTAGATGAATCCATTTCAAATTTTGACTTTATGTCACCTGACCTTGACCATATATGGTGTCAGGTTGTGAAAATGGCTGCTACTATCAAATTCTACGTATAAAATAACCTTCGTAGACCTCTTGCCAAAAGTGACCTTTTGTGACCTGATATTGATCTTGACCTTTGCTTACAATTTCACTTTTTCCTAATGCGGTAGGGTAGATGCATTATACCTTTGAGAGTACTTTGTGCGATAATAGTCTCAATCTAAGGCTTTGGATGGAAAGTATGACCCCAAAACTAAAATACCTTAATTTTGACTTTTGACCTGGCCGTGTCCTGAGATGTGACCTTATTTTGACAATGTCTCGTAAAAGTTAGATGCGGCTCATTAAGAGCTTTCGATTAGGGCCTTGCGCGTCTCGCTGCGGTTGTTGGTTCGGAATATAACGAAGGGGCAGAATCTGCCACCCCCCTACCCAGCGTGTTCGACTGAATACCCCAGCGGGGCGCGGGTTAATTTGTCTTTTTAAATCAGAAAATATGTCACATTTTGGGCGAATTTGGGCGGTTTGGGGCATGTCAGCTTGCCCCCCCCCCCCTGCTGGATCTGCCAGTGGCCATAAACTAAGACAAGCTACTTGAAAATCCCGTGAGCGCTTAACATTTTCAACGGAAGTTGTATACGTTGCTATTTTCTGAAGTTGTCTTTCCAAACTTATGACGGATCGTTTCGCGTAAAGCCTCTCCACACTCCATAGTCTACACATTAGTGACTGTGAATTACCTCGAATTTATGTGTTTCCAATGTAATATGTCACAAACGTGAGCAATCGGGACAACGTAAAATGTTGAGGGCCAGACGTTCCGCGTTGCCTCTTATTGATTGTGTTGCTGCTGGGACCTTCAAGGTGCCTTGTGCGTGCATCTAAAATGGTTAACCCACGCACAGACGGAGTTCGCACCAAGTTCGAACCGACGGGGGGTGGATACCCGCCCCTACAAGATTTCAAAAGTCATGCAACGTATAGCGACAAACAGAAACAGGTTAGATAGCTCGAAACAAACAAGGTCCAATGAAAGTACTAAGTCATTTTTTTTAGGTCAGGTCATTTAGGCCATTGAGGTCACCAGAGGTCAACAAAGGTAAAATGTAGGCCATAAATGGGTGTCCTTACCAAAACCCGTCTATATCTCGAGAACAAAAAGAGGTAGCGACGCGCGAGAGAAAAAAAAACGCCCGAAAGATTACTGGCGGATCCAAGGGGGAGGCATCAGGGGCAAATACCCCCCCCCCCCCTCCCCCGCAGGAATCTGGGAGGGGGGGGGGCATTTAATACAAGGATGCCCCCCCCCCCCGCGCGTTCCCAATTTATCGTAAAATCGTCTTTGCAGCAGTACAAATCCAGCTATCCACAGTCAAAAACCGGAAAATTTTCGCGCCACTTCGCGGCATGACACAACTTTCGCAATAGCTTATACAAATTTGCAAAATGGAAAAATGAATTCCATTAGGTATGTAAGTGTCTGGCAGAGGCTCTCCTTGGCGATAATTGCTGGCACTGGCGGGTCCAATGGGCATCAGCGACAAATTCCCCCCCCCCTCCACAGGAATCTGAGAGGGGCATTCAATACAAGTATGCCCCTTTCCCCGCGCGTTCCCTGCACTGAACGTGAAAAACAATGATCCTATGAGAAAACTTCATAAAAACGGAAGTATTTTTCTCTCGAGTGATTTAATTTGAAGTTTGTATGTCTCCCTTCTTTAATGATAGAGAAAACAGCGCACCTGATGTCATTCAAGCAGCCCCAACTGAAAAATTTCGCGCCGCTTCGCGGCATGACACAACTTTCGCAATTACTTATACAAATTTGGAAAATGGGAAAACGAATTCCATTAGGTGTCTGGCAGAGGCTCTACTTGGCGGTTAATACTGGTATTGACGGATCCCGGGGGCATCAGGGATAAATACCCCCCCCCCCTTCCACAGGAATCTTAGAGGGGCATTCAATACAAGTATGCCCCCCCCGCACGTTCCCTGCACTGAACGTGAAAAACAATGATGTTAGGAGAAAACTTCATGAAAACGGATTTTTTCTTTTCTTTTCTCGAGTGATTGAATTTGAAGTTTGTATGTATCCCTTTCTTTCAATGATAGACAAAACAGCGCACCTGATGCAATTCAAGCAGCCCCGGTGACACTTAACCCGCACCCCGCTGGGGGGGGGGGGGGGGGGGGGGGCAGAATCAGCCCCCTCATGGATTTTCTCAATAATTTCAAAACTATGATAGATATCAACGTCAAACTTTCAGTACATTTTGCTGCATCAATTCTACGCCATTACATTGATGCCGTATTAAGGGAAATAATGACGTTTTAATGACGCCATGTCATGCCATTTTTGGCGGAAAAGCGATAAATGTTTGAACAATCGTAGAAAATAGAGTTTTGAAGCAAATTGCAAATTAAAAGTCAAAAGAAAATATATGACATTTTCTTAAAAATGGCTATCTCGAATATTCACAATTGTGTGTCCAAAATAGGAAAATTGACCGTCCAAAATAGGAAAAACTTTTTTTCGGAGATTTTTTGTTGTTGCTGTGAATTTGAAAAGTGAATTTCTTAGCTCGAATACCAAAGTAAGGTGACCGGCCCAAATCTGCGGGGGAAAATGGGGGTACCTTGTTGCCACAAAAAGATGCCCCACGGAGAGAGGATCCGCCAGTGCGAAAGATAATTTAATTTGTTGTCACTCAGGCTTCATCAGATTTGATCTCGGGTCAATAGCTAGCTCAGGGAAGGCCATCGAACGTGAAACATTCTCAAAATAGCGGAATTGTTTTTAGAGAATAATTTTTGAGATACGCATGATAGATAGATATACTTACAGTTTTCACCATTGTGGTTATCTGTCGAGACACATCGAATGGTATATCGGATGATCATGACCTAGTTAGGTCATATTCGAAAATTTGCCTGTCCTGTGCTCAGGTCAAGGCAGATCAAGTTCAAATTTTACATAAATCAACGTGTCTCGACGAGCGAAGCATATTGTTGATAACTCCATTACTCTGATGTGTATCTACCTTCATTTGGCAAAGAGTTATTGAATAAAAAAACACGTAACCTATTGGGTCACCTGAGTTGACCTCGTAGAGATCACATAACAAAAATGTGACTTGGATCTTTACATTTGGCACAAGAATAGTGTAGGCACCTGGTGAAAACTGGTTAAATTTAAGTGTTTTCTGTGGATTTCTACGTGTTTTTATTTTCTCCATTTACTTATAATGGAAGTTTATCAAATCGAATTGACCTTCGGTCACCGATATTATAAATTCGAGATATACGAATTGTAGGTACTTATGGGCTATGGCCTAAATGAATCCTGTGAGTTTCAAACCGCTCGGTCGATCACTTTGGCACGACCACAAACTTTCAAAAACTTGCTTGGAGGTGGGATCACTTAACCCGCGAGTTACTGGGGGGGGCTATTTTTTGCCCCACCCTCCCGTTATCTTGCAATAACTCCTAAACGAACAAAAGTATCGTCACCAAATTTGCAGTACCTTATCTCACATCAATTCTACATATGTTGGCAAAAGGAAAAATATGAGGTTATGATAGGTCAACCGGAAATGACGTCAGAGTGACGTCATGTGCTTCGGTTTTTGTTGCAAAATAATGGTTTTCGGAAAACGCTGTCAAAGGTACGATGTTTGAGATAAACTCAATTATCTTAAATCAAATTAATGACAATAGACCGAGCTATCAAACTGCTGTCTCAGATTTTTGAGTTTACAAAACTCTTTTCAAGAAAAAATCAGAATTATCCAAAACCCGGAATATATGTGATCGAGACGTGTGCGGTGAATATGTCTACCAAATTTGAAGTAGATATCTTCAAAAATGACTGAGTTATGACCTTTAAATGACAAAAATCGACCACCTCTCACAGCATTACTATGCATAAAAAACGCATTTCCATTTTTGCTTTTTACTTCTATTTATATGGAACAAACAATGTTCTAAGGTCATTTTACGCGTTCTAGACGAAAAACAAACCCATAAACATGTGTTACAACGCCTAATGACCGTAATCTGCAGTTTGACCTCGTTACCTCGGATGACATTGACCTGACCCAAGGTCATAAACAGCTTAGAAAGGTACTTAGAAGTGTCAGACACACGAATCATACCGATTTATCTACAGCTTATGCGTTTAATATCGCAATTTTGCGCGACAATTCCATCCATCGAGACCTTTCGACACGGTCAAACATTTTGTACTTGACCTGACTGTGACGTCATCGGTGACCCCGAGGTCAACAATATTATGTTTCCCTCGATAAATTTCCCAGGGCTATCAAATGCCGTTTGAATTTTTACATTCGGTCCAGTAGTTCCGGAGATCCTAGGGGGCAAAAAATAACCCCCAGTAAGTCGCGTTATGAAATATACCCCAGTAACTCGCGGGTTAACGTGACTTGTTGACCTGACCTGAGATAACTCGAGATAAAAAATGGCACACAATTTGGGTGATTGTTCCCCAAAGAGTTACGCCAAGTTTGGCGGCGCTGCGTGTCGACGTTTTACAATATTTACGAAAACCTCAGGGGACGGATATCCGCCCCCCAAGTCGGTGCGCGTGTTAATACTTCACATCATGGTGCCAACAGGGATCAGTTGCCGCATTTGTTTGGGATCAGATTAAGAACTATCAGTCAATCTACGAATAGGTTCTGTTTGACATGGGCCTGTCCGACGTTTTTTGTTGCGACTATTTGGGGGCCTGGCAAAATATAGTGGCCCAAATCCGAGGATATACCATTTTGCGCCATTTTTTTTGGGGGGGGGTTGGTTGATCGAGGGGTCCCTCGGGATGCTGTGCCTCCCCCCCCTTGCCGAAGGTCTGTCTGCGCCCCTGGATCTGACCTTAGGTCACCGATATTATAAATCCAAGATAAACGAATTGTAGGTACTTATGACCTTATTAACCCTCGCCCTACGGGAGCTTTTTCACCTTCGCCCTACGGGGGCCTGACAGCTCCCCCTGTTAACTTCCAAACCAAGCAACTTAGAGCAATTCAGTAAGAACCAGCATGTTGCCTGTCATGAGAGGAATCTAACAGTATGCGATTTTTAGGTTTCAGATCAACGGGTGACCTTCCAGGTCAAGTGAATGACCTCGGATTTACCACGTCCAGAACAGCGATTTTGCTCTTCAGAAAACCTCAAAATTAGAAATTGATAAATGTAAATAAAAAGGCATGTTACTAGACCAGTTTTGGCTCAGAAATACAAAAAAGGTAATTATTTGTTTGTATCTTGTCCAACAATGTCAAAAAAGTTATTAACAAAATAACGTCATCAGTTTCTTACACTTAGGAAGCCATCACTCAGTCAAACATGAAGATATTGCTTTGAAATTTGGTATGGGTATTGCCCTAACTCAGTTCTCTCACATATATTCCGGTTTTTCTAATATCTTTGAAAACTTTGATTTTGTGGGGATTTTCCCCCAATTTTTATTTTATTTTTATTTTAGGGGTCAAAAACCCAAAAAAATGAAAATAAAAGATTGCCATTTTAAAGAACATGCCATTTTGCATATTTAGTCAATTGCGTTTGCAATTTGCTTTAAAACTCTGTTTTCTACGATTTTTCCAATATTTCTCTTTTTTTTACCAACATGACGTCATCAAAACATAATTATCTCCTAAACTTCTTGACCAATTTCAATTAAATGTTTACAACCTACGTATAATTGTTGTAAACTCAGCTACCAAAAAATTCAGCAAGGTGCACCACATGTGTCAAAAGTTATTCAAGAAAAATCTCAGGGGGCCTGTCAGGCGAGGGTAGGGCGAGGGTTAAGTCCTGTGAGTTTGAAACCGCTCGGTCAATCACTTTGGCACGACTTTCAAAAACTTGCTTGGAGGTGGGGTCACTTAACTTTCACAAACTTGCTTGGAGGTGGGTTCACTTAACAGGACCTGTTGACCTGACTTGAGATGACTCGAGATACAAAATTACACAAAATGGGGATAATTGATGCCCAAAGAGCTATGCTAAGTTTGGTGGCGCTACACACCGCCGTTTTCCCAATATTTACGAAAACCTCTGATGGGCGGATATCCGCACCCCATGTCGGTGTGCGTGTTAATACTTCACATGGTGCCAAAGGGAGTCAGTTGCCTCACATTATTTTGTATCAGACTACGTACTTAGCAGTCAATCTACGCATGAGATCTCTTCAATATGGGTCTGTCCGACGTTTTTTTTTTGCGATAATTTAGGACCCTGCAAAATATAGAGGCATAAATCCGAGGAGATACCATTTCGCGTTGTTTTTTTTTGGGGGGGGGGGCTTTGGCCGAGGGGGCCCTCTGGGGATGCCGTGCCCCTCCCTTGCCGAAGGTCTGGCTGCGCCCCTGCACCTAACCCCTTTTCCTTGCAGATCTCCAATGTCCTCGCTATTAGAACACAGATAGTCTATATCGATGTTTCAATTTCCATCAAAGCTACACCATCAGGATGCAACAAAAACCCACCTTGTATAGTCGTTGCCGCAAGTTTTCTTTCATGAGTAGCATTTTCACGGCATTCCGAGCACTTCACGAAAGATGCTGCCGGCCTATGTACGATAACGCGCAAGATTGTGTGTACTGTGCGACCCAATCAGCACAGAAGCTTAGCGTCAGAAATGACGCACTCGCCTCAGCACGCTTCCCAACTGCGGTAAGCACCGCACATATGCGCCGGAACTGAAACACCACTATGTTTGTAAGATGCAACCATATGAAGCTAAAATACTTCCATATCTTTAACATCCGGCGAGATCAGATAAAAGTGTTAATTTCCCTGGTGTCGAGGGTGGGAACTACCCAAATCGTTTAATTCGCTGTTAGGCTAAGCCGGGCTTAGGCTGACATGCTCCAAAGTCAGAATAAACCCGGATCTGGACGTTTCCTATCAAAATACACTAGTTTTGATTTAGAGTGACAAAATGGTTAGTGTAAATGAAATAGTATTGGCAATCGGGTTTAGGCTGACGAAATGTTAGCCTAAGCCCGGTTGCCGAGTACCATTGATTCGCAATCCCGATAGATGGATGGAGATTTGCATAAAGGACTGTTTTCACTTGTTGGACTTGTCGGACTTGTCTGACTTGCTGGACTTGCTGGGCTTGCGGGGCTTGCGGGGCTTGCGGGGCTTGCGGGACTTGCTGGACTTGCTGGACTTGCCGAACTTGCTGGACTTGCTGGGCTTGCCGGGCTTGCGGGGCTTGCGGGGCTTGCGGGGCTTGCGGGGCTTGCAGGGCTCGGACTTGTTGGACTTTTTAGTTAGTTAACGTCTCACGCCTTCGGCGCTCGCTAATCCATTTAGCACGTGCGTCATCTCGCGCCGCTTCGCTGTCAAATCGAAAAAAAATCCATCTTCAACCCATCTCCAACTCCAACCAACCCATCTCCGATTCATAGCTACAACAATTTAACGCACTTGTAATTTACCGAATTTCTCCGGAATGGAGGTTCCCTACGTATAAAGGCACGTGAATTACACACATATTATTGGCTGCGTTTATCCAGCGTGGGAATACAGACGCCGGCATATATCAATATTTCTCCGGGATCTGCGGGACGGAGTTTCCATGTTCACAAAGGCACGTGATTCACTTTGGAACTTTTGGGAATACTTTGGAACACTTTGGAACACTTTGGAACAACCGCGAACAGACACGCCGCTCAAATATTATTTTTTCCCGGGATCTCCGGGACGGAGGCTACCTGGCCATCAAGTGACGTCATGACGCCGGTGCGGTATGTGCAGCTACTGATACGTGCCGAGTTGCAGCAGCCCTGGACGGAGTTTCGGTGCCTTTTCGAGCGGGTTTCGAGGCCATTGTTGGTTCGTACCCCCCCTTCCTCTCCCATCACACACACACCGGCATGATCCCCTTCCACCAACACACCTCCCTGCCACTGCACCACACGGCCGGCCGGGACCTCGGGGCTCGGATTAAATTCTCGGCAATCTCCTGGACGAAAGACTCCACCTCACTAACGCACGTGCTTAACCCGCATTCCATTCGCGGACAGACACGAAAACCTTGCTGTGTTTCGAGTGCAAAACGGACACTACTCAAATAGATATATAGGAGACTAGCGCCTTGTGCTCGCTCCGCGTCGCAATCCCATAGATGGATGGAGATTTGATTGGTAGATGGAGATTTATGGACTTGGACTTGTTGAACTTGTTTGGACTTGTTGGACTTGCAAATCGATTTGGACTTGTCGGACTTGTCGGACTTGTCGGACTTGTCGGACTTGTCGGACTTGTCGGACTTGTCGGACTTGTCGGACTTGTCGGACTTGTCGGACTTGTCGGACTTGTCGGACTTGTCGGACTTGTCGGACTTGTCGGACTTGTCGGACTTGTCGGACTTGTCGGACTTGTCGGACTTGTCGGACTTGTCGGACTTGTCGGACTTGTCGGACTTGTCGGACTTGTCGGACTTGTCGGACTTGTCGGACTTGTCGGACTTGTCGGACTTGCCGGACTTGTCGGACTTGTCGGACTTGTGGCATCTCAAACTAAAACCAACCCATCTCCGACACATAACTATAGCTATTTCACACTTGTAATTTAACGAATTTCTCCGGAATTGAGCTAAAGTGAGATTGTTGGCCAAGGTCAAGGTCAAGGTCAGGTCGCAAAAGGTCACTATGCTCAACATATCTACGAAAGTCATGGAACACATGTTTTATGAGTTATTTTCCACGTATAATTCGATAGTGATATTCATTGTACCACCTGACTTCATTTACGTGAAGTAAATGTCAATTTCAGGTCAAGTTCAGCTTACCGAAGGTCAACATTTTTAATTGATAAATCTTAACAAAAAAGGCATGTTACTAGACCAGTTTTGTCTCAGAAATACAGTGGTGGAATTTATTTGACTGTATCTAGTCAATAAAAGCCAAAAAACGCAATTTCAAAATATGACGTCATGATTTACCCGTATATTAGATATAATAAGCCAGTCAAAAATGTAGATATCAGTTTGAAATTTGGTATGGTAGTTGCCTAGGTATGGTTCTCTGACATATTTTCCATTTAAAAAAAGAGAACAATTAGGAACTTTTGATTTTGTGATTATTTTCCCCCCAAAAAAAACGTTTTTTTAAAGTTTTTTGGGTCAAAAACGAAATTTTTCACAAATCCAAGATAGCCAGTTTGTAGCCGTTGTAATTTTATATCTTTTGGTGTTTTTATTGCATTTTTCTTCGAATGTGGCATTTGTACGGCCTCGCAAAGTTTAGCTGATTTTGATGTAAAACTCGTGTGTAGTGACGTCACTAAATTTGCTATAACTCGAGCAAAATTCGATCAAATTTCTTCATTTTTGCACAAAAGACGTAACAACGATGTATAAGAAGGTACCCGAAGTTTCACGATGATAGCTCTATTAGTTTTTCAGCTATTGCGAAAATTAATCAGGGGGGGGGGCGTTAAACGCCCCCCCCCCCCCCAGTCAATGGTGGGTTAAACGCAAAAAACACGATGTCATCGAGGAAAAAAGCATATCCAGGGCATAAGATTCAAAATTTTCGCGCCGCTCCGCGGCGCAATTCCTTTAAGGGTGCCATGGCTTGGGCGTAAACAAATATTCCAAGTTGGTATAGCTGATTCCAAACTGGTGTCGCTGGTTCCAAAGTTGAAATCCCCTCCAAATCGCTGGTTCTAAACCTCTCGGTTACTTACTCCAACTCCTAACAGATGGTATGGCCCATGCCATACCTGCCATACTGCATTCTCCATTCTTGTAACGTGCCTTTTCATCCGTTTTGTTTGGCCCTGTCAACGCTTGGGAAGAGGCCCTTTCAACGCTCGGGAAGGGTCCCTTTCGAGGCACCCCCGCCCCCCCCCCCCCCGGACGAAATCCTGGCTACGTCCCTGTGTGGACTGTGGTTAATTAACAGGGCCATGTCACTGCAACTTAGCACTTAGCAGTAATGCGCACGTATAAGTCGCTCAGCTTTTTTTAGAAGCGGAAAGTACGCTAACTTAGTCAACAAGTCACCTCTCTATAGGCAGTGGCGTCGCCACAAAATTTGGAGTGTGGGGGGTGGGGTGGGGGGTGACAGCCATGGGTTTGGGAGCCAGCCCCATTGGGTTAAAATCCTGCGATTCTGGGGGGTCCAACTACGGCTGGAGCGATCGGGGGGAGGGGCGCCCCCAGCCCCCCCCCCCCCCCGGTGACGAAGCCCTTGTCTCTAGGTACCACTGACCAGGGGCGCAGCCAGGGGGGGGGGGCAAGGGGGGCAATTCCCCCCCCCCCCTTACGGGTTACAGGGGGCCCCGCCGAGATTGGCCCAGATACCATTTGCATTAGCTAAAAGGCTTTCAAAAAGTCACAGAGGAGCCCTCAAACCAGGCAAGGGCCACTCTGGTGCATGCCAAGGGCCCTCAGAGATACTGAAGGGCTTTCGAAGCCGGTCCAGGGGGCCTCTTGGGCATGTCCAGGGGCCCATTGAGCCCACCGATCGGCCCAAAAAACGGTCCAGGAGCCTCTCGAGCATGTACAGGGGCCCCATTGAGCCCACTTCAGGGCGTACAAACATTCCCAGGGACTTTTAGAGCATGCCCTGGGGCCCATTGAGCCCACTCAGGGGCCCCAAAACCGGCCTAGGGGCCTCTAGATCATGTCCATGGGCCCATTGAGTATGTTCAGGGGTCTCGAGCCTGGCCAGGGGCCCATTATAGTCTGTTTTGGGGCCTCTTGCCCAGGGGCCATTATAGTTTTCCCAGAGGCTCATCGAGTATGTTCAGGGGCCTCTCGAACCTGCCCAGGGGCCATTAGAGCCTGCCCAGAGGTCTCTCGAGCTTGCCCAGGGGCCCATTGAGTCTGTTTAGGGGCTTCTCGAACCTGCCCAGGGGCCTCTCGAGCTTACCCAGGGGCCCATTCAGTCTGTTCAAGGGCCTCTTGAACCTGCCTAGGGGCCATTAGAGTCTGTTCAGGGGCCTCTCGAGCTTTCCCAATTGTCCATTGATCCTGTTCATGGGCCTCTTGAACCTGCCCAGGGGCTATTAGAGTCTGATCAAGGGCCTCTCGGCTTGCCAAGGGGCCATTGAGTCTGTTCAGGGCCCTCTCGAGCTTATCTAGAGGCCCATTGAGTCTGTGAACGTAGCCCTCGAGCCTGCTCAAGGGTTGCTAGCCGTCGCCTGGAGCGCCTGTTATAGTTGGAGCGCCTGCTAGCCGTGGTCGGCGCAGTCATAATGAGCGGTAATGTGCTGTACTCTGACCCACCTGGTGCAATGTTTTCTTGGGTTTAAAAATGGTAATTTGATTAGTCTGATGCGTTTTTGAATTCGGGGGGGAGGGGGGGGGGGGGGGGTAGTAAAAAACAATTTAACAATTTTCCTCTCGGAGAGTGTGTGCTGCAATATTTGTCAGCCTTGGGCGTTGCCGACGGGAAGGTCTGGGGGGAGGTCTGGGCAAACTCCCTTCACTTTTAGAAGGCGGGGGAGGGGGGGGGGGGGGGTGGGGGTCGACCCCCCCCCCCCCCCCCCCCCTTTGCGGGAAAAATTAACAATTTATCGTAAAAATTGCCTTTGCAGTGCAGTCAAAATCCAGCTATCTAGTGTCAAAAACTGGAAATTTTCGCGCCGCTTCGCAGCATGACATAAGTTTCGCAATTGCTTATACAAATTTGGAAAATGGGAAAAAGAATTGCATTCAGTGTCTGGCAGAGGCTCTCCTTGGCGGGAATTGCTGGCCCCAGTGCCCATTCCCTTCATAAAATATTCACTTTTAAGTTTCAAGCAGGCTACATGTTGAGCTAGTTTGCCGAGTTCCGAAAAAGGCGACGCGAACGCAAAGACGAGGAGATCGGGACCCGGAAGCTGCTCCAGCGGTGCCCAATTTGCTGGACCGAAGAGCTAATAGTGGGAACAGGCCTGGACCATCTCCCCAAGCCATCTCACCTCACGGTCTGGTTCCAATATTAACATTTCGTTTTCCAGGACGTAAAATTAATATTTTCACGCCGCTTCGCGGCGTCACATCGGTAGTCATCGTCATAACGAAGCCATAGTCATCATCATCGGTTCGTCGTAACGCTAAATTGAATGAATAGCATTTTTAGCTTATTATCCGAGCTACAAGGCCCACCGCCTATATTTATGGGTTTTATCAGGCAAAACCGTAAAAATTTCGCGCCGCTTCGCGGCGCTAACTAACAAGTGCATACCTACCTACTATAACATGAAAATCCATATAAAAATGCTGCAAAGGCTTAAATACACGTATCAAAATGGGGGTACATTTTTCGTCCTTTCAGCCGCCCACACTCAAAAGCCGTCCCCCACCTGTTGTCAGCTAAGATATGTTTTCTCTCCTGTACGTAACAATACAAATTAGTAATGCGCTCAGTACAATGCCTACTGAAGGGTCCTGGTCCATTCCAGCTCATCAAAAGTAAACGAATATTTTTTTTTTTTTAAAAGGGGCCTCACAAAATAAAGTGGCCGAAATCCGTAGAGTTTTTCATATCCAGGGGTATTTTTTTGGGGGGTGGGGGGGCCTCTCTCAGGGGCTTGCCCCCCCCCCCCCCCCCTTCTGAAGGTCTGGCTGCGCCCCTGCCACTGACACAGCAAGTAGCGGGAGTATCTCGGGGCTAATTGGCAGTGGCGCAAGCAGGGGTGGGGGCCAAAAAGGTCAGCTGACCCCCCCCCCGAAATTTATGAGTGGCACGCATCAAAAGGACCCGTATTCTGGCCCATACCTGGCAGGGGCCGGTCTTGGTCAGGCCTGATCGAGGCAGGGCCCCGGTGCTGGCAAAGGCGTGATATGGGGTCCGGTTAGGACGAGGGCCCGGTCCTTGCATATTCTTGATGCGGGCCGATACCTGGCAGGGGCTCGGTCTTGGTCAAGTCCGAGCGAGGCAGGGGCCCGGTGCTGGCAAAGGCGTGATATGGGAGCCGGTCAGGACGAGAGCTCCGTCACAACAGGGCTCGGTCCTTGCAAATTCTTTGATACGTGCCCCTTCTTGATAGGGGCCCGTTCTTGGTAGAGGCCCGATCGAGGCAGGAGACTGGTGCTGGCATAGCCGTGATATGGGGCCCGGTCAGGACGAGGGCCCGGTCACAACAGGGCTTACGCCTCGCATTTTTATTTATACGGCCCCGTTACTGGTAGGGGCCCGATCAAGGTAGGGCCTGGTGCTGGCAGAGGCGTGATATGGGACCCGGTCAGGTCGAGGGCCCCGTCACAACAGGGCCCGGCCCTTGCAAATTATGTATACGAGCCCGTTCTTGTTCAGGCCCGATCGAGGCAGGGGCCCGGTGCTGGCAAAGACGTGATATGGGCCCCGGTCACAACAGGGCCCGATCCTTGCAAATTCTTGATACGGGCCCGTTCTAGTGACACAGGCTCGTTCCGGGTAGGGGCCCGGTCTTGGTCAGGTCCGATCGAGGCAGAGGTCCGGTGCTGGCAAAGGCGGGTATCAGGGGCCCGGCCAGGTGTAGAGCCCGGTTCCACCGTATCCCATATACTCGGCCCTATATCTCGTTGAGCTCATGAATCCTCGTCGCCCCCCCCCCCCCCCAACTTCAAACCTGTGGCGGAGCCCTTTAATTTTGAGGGGGCTTCAGCCCCCCCCCCCCCCACACACACACTTGGCTTCAGCCACCCCAACTTGGACGAGGAAGTGGGTCAAATCCGGGGAGAAATCTGTATTTTGGTGGATTTTGATTGTACTTTAAGCGATTTTCCCAGCTCAGCCCCCCCCCCCCCCCCGCACAACTTTTCTGAAAAAGCTAGCCCCTTTCCAATCTTGATTTTAATAGGAATTACATGCAAACTAGAATCAGCTTCCGCCATAAAAAGTGTGTTGGGGGGGGGGGGGAGTCCGCCGCCATAAAAAGTGGGGGTCAACCCCCCCGGCTTTTAAAAGTGTGTGTGTGTGGGGGGGGGGGTCGCCCTCCCCCCCCCCCCCCGTTAGCGACGCCCCTGGTGCAAACGAATATGATTTGGGTTGTCTAAGCCCGACGATTCCTCTCGATAAGTCGTGTCATGTCATGCATCCTCGGACTCACTCAGGTCCTACCCTAGATCACTTTCTGTGATGCTTATCTAGTCCAGCTTCCTGCTTTCACTGGACCAGAAATCGTTGCATAGTAAAACGGATCGGAGAACACAACACTGATTTCCATAACCCGCGCTGTTACCTAACTAGCGGAACGTGCGCCGAGGTAACCACCTTCATTTTCCTGGATGCGTGCCGGTACGATCCTCCGCCTTTTGTTCCACGGCTCCAGAGCCAATTAGTTTCACCGTGCCTCATCACCGGCGACCTGACCCGCCCCTCTCCCGCCAGCCGCTGCGCCCAGTTGTTGGTTCAGGGCCAGCCACGCTCCGCTCCGGCCAGTCGGGCCACTCGCGCGCGGACCTGGGTCGGGCCCCACGCCGCACCGTTCCCCTACCTGAACCCGTCCCCCCCCCCACCCCACCCCCTCCCGGCTCACCTGTGCTGGGAGTTCAGTGGTGCTGGCCCGGGCCACACGGCGGCGCGGCACACCACCGCCCTAGGCTAGACGCCGCCGCTGCCAGCGTCGCGGTCACGTGGTACGCCGGTCGACCAATCAGCGCCTACAACCGGCGTACGCGGCCCGGGCCGGGCGCGAGCGGCCTCAGTTCTGTGACGCTGGTGCCGGTGTTGGCGCGCTGGGAGAGCGAGACGCTGGCCTGGCCTCTGAGTGTGTGTGGGATACAGTGCTGGTACACTGCTGAGAGGAGAGGCGCTGATATTCGATCGGGCCGGAGCTGCTGCTGCTGTTGGAATACGCGCTGAGGTAAGTTCAGTTTGGCTGTGTTAGCGCTGATCGGGAGGGATTTGTCGGATTTGACCGAGGTCCGCATGTCCACCAGACGCCTGTGTCGCGTGCCAGTGCTGGAGGTCGGACGCAGATTCCGTCGGACATGGTCTGGGACGGCGATGCTGGGGATTGTCTGTTTATTCACTGTCTCGGTATGCGAATACATGCCGAATATTGGTGTGGTGTCTATTGGAATGTGTACGACGCTCACGCTTTTACTCGTATCGGTGCATCGGTCTATATAGGGGCGGATATAACTTTTTTGTTTGTTTGGGGGGGAAGCAAATCCAGTGGCGTATTTCCAAAAAGTTGAGCGGGGGAGGCAGGGGCGTGGCCGTTTTTTTGTTAGTGGGGGTCTGCTAATATGAAAAAATGTACCCCCCCCATTTTTATGCGTGTGCCTTTGCAGCATTTTTAATGTGGTTTTCATGTTACAGTAGGTACTTGTCATTTAGCGCCGCGAAGTGGCGTGAAATTTTACGGGTTTGCCTGCAAAAAAGAAAGAAATATGGGCTTTGTAGAGGATAAGAAGCTTAACATGATATTCATTCAATTCACGGTTACAACGAACCGAAGACGATGGCTTTGTTATGATGATGGCCACCGATGTGACGCCGCGAAGCGGCGTGAAAATGTTAATTTTAGGTCGTGGAAAACGACATTTTCATATTGGAACCAGACCGTGAGTGGTGAGTGCCTCAAGTAACCCCTATTCCTGGTTGCGCATCTCGGTATGATGACAAATATTGAAATTAATGTAGTTTTTCATATACATATTCCTCGGATAGTAAATCACTATGACCGGTGGCAGTCAGCGCTCAATAGTACACATGATAATAACTGTTTACATTACATATGTACCGAACTGTAACAAACAACTGGTAACAGTGCAAACGGTTTAAAAGCAGCAAAAGGCAGCACGACTTTTCCGCGCATAAATGGTCCCTGTGGTTCTGGAGGAGCCAGGGGCATGGCCCAGACTGGAAAAAATCCATGCACTACGCTGGATGCCCCAGCGAACCCTCATGCGCCGAAGTTCGGCGCACGAAAATATGCGCCGAAATTTTGCCACAATTACGCCGAAATTTTTCACTATGCGCCGAAATTTAAAGTCAAATTAATGTTTGATATTCAACGTACGCCTTCCTGGTCGCTTCTCAGCAAGTGCAGGGCCAATTATTACCCATCTCTATTGCCTTTATTATTACCAAGGCAATATAGATACTAGGCAAGCAGAAACGGGACCTTAAGCGGAAATGGGACCTTATTGGGTGGCCTTGAACAGCTGACGCTTTAGACTATGATTCGTTAACTAAATAATTGGTTGATTTTACTATAACAATGAAATTTGCGCCGAAATTTCGGCGCAATCGCCGAGTTACGCTGGATTTATCGACGAAAACAGGTTTTTTTTCCAGTTTGGGGCATGGCTTGGGGAGATTGTCCTGACCTGGTCCCACTATTAGGCTCTTCGGTCCAGCAAGTTGGGCACCGCTGGAGCAGCTTCCGGGAGCCGATGTCCGCGTCTTTGCGTTCGCGTCGCCTTTTTTCGGAACTCTGCAGACTAGCTAAGCATGTAGCATGGGCGTTGCCATCACTGGGGACACTAGGGACATGTCCCTAGTAATTTTCAGCCTCCCGTAATATGGTCACATGTTAAAGTACACGTGCACCTGGATTTGTCCCTATAAATTTGCAGATCGTGGCGGCGCTCTTGACATGTAGCCCGCTTGAAAGTTAATATTGTATGGAGGGAGTGGGCCCTGAGGCCCAATTGGGTACCGCCAAGAAGAGACTCTGCCAGACACTTAATTAATTCATTTTCCCATTTTCCAAATTTGTATAAGCAATTGCGAATTTTGTATCATGCCGCGAAGCGGCGCACATTTTCAGGTTTTTCACTGTGGATAGCTGGATTTTGACTGCTGCAAAGGCAATGTTTACAAATGTACGTCCGACCGTTTTTTTTGGGGGGGCAAATAATAGTTTCAGGACCTTTGAGGGGGGGGGGGGGGGGGGCATAGCCCCTTGGCCCCCCTGGATCCGCCCCTGGCTGCATATGTATTATGTAGTGACGTTTAAATGTATGCATAGCATGTTTTCACTGTTACTCTTATTGTCAGAGCTGGCGACCTACCGTATTATGCAATGCACTGTGTTAACTTTCGACAGTCTGTGTCTTGCGATTGGTTTAGCAATCTTTGCTCGGTGACTGCGCTGGTGACTGAGGTCAGGTGACTGGGTCTGCGCCATTACACTGGAGCTATACAGTGTGGATGGTAACATAGCAGTGACCGGGGTCAGGTGACTGGGTCTGCGCCATTACACTGGAGCTATACAGTGTGGATGGTAACATAGCAGTGACCGGGGTCAGGTGACTGGGTCTGCGCCATTACACTGGAGCTATACAGTGTGGATGGTAACATAGCAGTGACTGAGGTCAGGTGACTGGGTCTGCGCCATTACACTGGAGCTATACAGTGTGGATGGTAACATAACAGTGACTGAGGTCAGGTGACTGGGTCTGCGCCATTACACTGGAGCTATACAGTGTGGATGGTAACATAGCAGTGACCGGGGTCAGGTGACTGGGTCTGCGCCATTACACTGGAGCTATACAGTGTGGATGGTAACATAGCAGTGACCGGGGTCAGGTGACTGGGTCTGCGCCATTACACTGGAGCTATACAGTGTGGATGGTAACATAGCAGTGACCGGGGTCAGGTGACTGGGTCTGCGCCATTACACTGGAGCTATACAGTGTGGATGGTAACATAGCAGTGACCGGGGTCAGGTGACTGGGTCTGCGCCATTACACTGGAGCTATACAGTGTGGATGGTAACATAGCAGTGACCGGGGTCAGGTGACTGGGTCTGCGCCATTACACTGGAGCTATACAGTGTGGATGGTAACATAGCAGTGACTGAGGTCAGGTCACTGGGTCTGCGGCTACACAGTTCAGCGGTGCAGCAGTGTGCCAGCGTGGGTGGTCGCCCTGCGTGCAGGACGGCGTAGGAGCAGGAAGGTCCGCACTGCCTGCACCACCCACGCGCTGACGGTGCTTCCATCGCTGCCTCTTCCCTTCCCTCCCTGCACGGTGTCCACTCCTACCCATACTGCCCGCCGGCGGACACGGACAGACCAATTTGGGACAGACAGCAGCCGCGTTGGGTGGCGTTGCATGCAGAACTTAGACGACACGCGTCTAAATCGGGACAGACAATACGCGTCTAAATCGGGACATAAGGATGTTTGAAAATTATTACTTCCCAGGTCGATGAGTCCCCGAATTTCGAGCATCGACGGAAACCTCTAGACAATGGTGCATCTTTTATGAGCTAAGTGCATTGTAATGTACCCGGTACATTACAGTGTACCGCGCTGTCTAAATGTCATTGTAATGTACCCGGTACATTACATTGTACCGCGCTGTCTAAATGTCATTGTAATGTACCCGGTACATTACATTGTACCGCGCTGTCTAAATGTCATTGTAATGTACCCGGTACATTACATTGTACCGCGCTGTCTAAATGTCACTGTAATGTACCCGGTACATTACATTGTACCACGCTGTCTAAATGTCATTGTAATGTACCCGGTACATTACATTGTACCGCGCTGTCTAAATGTCATTGTAATGTACCCGGTACATTACATTGTACCGTGCTGTCTAAATGTCATTGTAATGTACCCGGTACATTACATTGTACCGCGCTGTCTAAATGTCATTGTAATATACCCGGTACATTACATTGTACCGCGCTGTCTAAATGTCATTGTAATGTACCCGGTACATTACATTGTACCGCGCTGTCTAAATGTCATTGTAATGTACCCGGTACATTACATTGTACCGCGCTGTCTAAATGTCACTGTAATGTACCCGGTACATTACATTGTACCGCGCTGTCTAAATGTCACTGTAATGTACCCGGTACATTACACTGTACCGCGCTGTCTAAATGTCACTGTAATGTACCCGGTACATTACATTGTACCGCGCTGTCTAAATGTCACTGCGTACTTATTACAGCATACCGTCAGAGTGGTTATTGATTCGACTCCGATTGAATCGATTGAAATCGTTCAATCAAAATCCCTGAATTAAAGAAGAATTGATTCACCACCGGATTTTTTTTAAATCCATGAATTATGATTGAATAAAAACCCGCATAGACACAAGGCTGATTGAATCAAAAGGACTGTGCAATGCTATTTCAATGGTGAGTCAAACGTGATTTGATCAAAAATGTTTTGATTCTTTGAATCGGAATCATTTCTCAAAATGGTTATCCATGAATCAAACGGTGACTGAATCATTCATATTCCAAAATTAATCTTGATTGAATCCTTGCAAAAAAAGGTGAATCAATAACCAGTCTGCACACCGCTGCATTTATTATCGGCTGACATCAGGTTTATCCAGCCGGAATTGACGGTGGTTCTGCGGTTTTCGGAACGCCGTTCTACAGCACACCGTCTGCGGGAAAGGAGAACCTTCGCCTCAATTATATCAGCGCGGAATAATTTGTTTCCCCTGCTTCGTCAGACTTCTGCTGCTACTGCATCGCTTTACTCGCAAAGTACCCGTCCTAACACACCGAACAGTCAATGGGTAGGTCAACTACTGCACGAAGACATGTCGTCCCTTACGTCGTCCTTACCCGTGATGTCTACCTATAGGGTGGCCGTCGTCTCCGCGTCTCCCTTCTTGCTGACCGTCGCCGCGTCCCTCTGGTAGTGACGTGCCCACCAGGCGCAGTGGCCCGCCCTGTCGACATGTGGCCCTCCCCGTCGCCTCCCTCCCCGAAGATTGTCAGACGATAGCGTCGACCGGGGCTGCCGGCTGCTGGTCGGGGGGGGGGGGAGGGGCACTGCCAGTACAACGGCCCCTATATCTACAACCGCCGAGTTGGGCCGTATAGTTGCCGCGAAGTGTGTAAATCTGACAATGAACTGGCGGATCGTTTTATATGGACTTTTGAAGTGCGACTCGGAGGTGACTCCCGAGTCCCGACAAGAGGAGGAGTCTATAAAGATGTAGTGAGGCACGGAAACTGATTATCGATACAGCTGAACCGTTGACCTTTTCTCTGTGTCGATACCTGGCACTGTCCCAGCCAGCGTTGCACCTGTCGCACCGCCGGTGAATTCGAAACCATTAGACGGCGGCCAACGCAATCCGCAGATAGCTGGCTTCATCTCGCCCCGCCGACACCGACACTGGCGCGTGGCGCGCGCGGCGTCGTCGCGTCGGTGGCTCGGCGCCAGCCAGCGGCGGCAGGCGCCGGTGTCGGTCCCCTGTCTCCGGTCCCCGGCCCTGGGTCTCTGGTCCCTGGTGCCACTGTTTGTGCGCCGTCGTCCCAGGCAGTGTGATAGCGTCGCCTTCAGACGGAGGAGGGGTGGCGCCGGCTCCCCTCTCCTCCCGCGGCGCCGGACCACGGGGGTACAGCGGCCCACGCCATCGCGCCATCTGCCTGTCCCCGTCTTCAGAGGGTTCGGGACGAAGTGGCCTGTGCAGGCGCAGACAAAATGGCGGATAGGACAGGTGCTGGCGGACCGAAGAGGTGGTTGGATACGGGAGGTGTCAGTGCTTTGAGATTCTGTGTTGCCCGTGTTTGTTCCGACTACCAGGCTTGGCCTGGCTGAGGAACTGCCCTGTTAAATTTATCGTCTTGGCCACTAATTTGTTACACCTTAGGTATTACATTTTGCGAAACATAGGTACCGGCGGAGACGGATCAACTAGACAGGTGAACAATAGGCGAAGCCGGACATTCCGGTTTGGCAAATTAACGACTAATGAGTGTACCCAGATTGCACGGCAAATTATCGCACTGCCCGTCGACAAACTTTGATGGATCGCTGTCGTTTCCGAGCAATAATCCCAGCAAAGTGGAGTGCAAGATCGCGGGCACTTTGATCCGAAGCATTGTTCCGCGTTCGCTCTCAGTGGCTTTGATTGATGCGCACATCTGCGAGGGCTGCTATTCTTTGTCCGGCTGCACGGGAAGCTCTAGCTGGTGTGCATAACGGGTTGGCGCTGGCGTGGCTGCTGAGCTATCGGCGATCACAGCCGCCCCCGAGACACGCTCACATCTGAAGCCCGTTCGCGGGCTGCATAATTTCGTCACGATACTGCCGGCGGTGTTCAGCCGGCCGGCTACGCCCCCACCGACGGGGTTGCGGTGTCCAGTTTGGGGTGGCGTGGCTGGCTGCCATCAGCGGCGCCATCACTGCAGCCATCAGAGTGGCCGGCACCGTCCGGAGGAGTGGCCGGCCGGGGTGGTCTCCGCCGGCTGACCGGTAGCCGAGGCGGCCCGCCGGCGGTCGGTATACAGTTACACGCCGGGAGCGGTGCGGCCCGCCCCGGGTCAGCCCCCGGCCACAGCCGGCACTGCATGACCCGCCGGACGGGAGCTCGCTAGGTACGCCACCGGTTTATCCTGCCTGGGCGGGACGGGTGTAATGGTAACGAGGCCAGACTCGGAGAGGAGCAGGCAGCGGTGTCGGCTGCCGCCGCGCTGACACGCTTCCCATGTGGCCGGCTCGGCCGGTCGGATTCTCGGCCCGCTTCTGCCGTGTTACAGACGGTCTGCACATGGTACGCCGCGCCGTGCGCTGCAGAAAGATGTGAGAACACCCGCTTTAAACTGCGGCGGTAGCTGTTGAAACATAACGGAGTCGGCTGCCGTACTCCAGCGCCGGGGCGGATGAACGTCCCCATCAGCTTCAAACGGCGCGCTGGCCACTCTGGTGTTTACTGTCGGCTTTATCGAGCTCTGCCGTCGCCCAGGGCCACTCTCTCTCTCTGTTGACAAGGCTCAATATAGCGCGTCCCCCGATGCAATCGATGCCCTATTGACCGGTCGTCTGCATGGCCGGCACTTATGCACTCATGGGCGGCGAACAAATTGAAACAGCCGCCGGCGCTGCAGCACAGACGCCCTAAATTAGCGCTTGCCGCTCTGTGGACGTTTTATTGCGGCTAATGGCGGACGGCATGCCGCGGCGCCGGCTTTAAGGATCAGGCCTGACTCGCTGCAGCCGCCGAGCGCCGCATGACCGGCCGTGGTGCACCACGACGGCGGTCTGGTTCCCATTTCCATCGCGGTCACTTGTGAATCCAGATTCACACCTGATTCGCGTCGCTCTGCGGGCGCTCGTTCTGTTCCGGCCGTCCGATGCGGGCCTAATAACGGCATCTAGGGTGCCGCTTCTCACGGGTCGGCACGGTGACGGGGCGGCGGTCACTCACCCGCGGTGTGACCGTGACTCAGCGCGACCTCAGGTCAGGGAGCGCACCGCCCCGACGCCGGCACCGGACGCGCCAGCGCTGGGCGGACAGCCGCTGGAGTGAGTCACACACACACACACACACACACGCACTCCCACTCGCTGGTGTCGTAACAGCGGGCGGACCGGCTGGTGCGTTAGCAGGATTGATTGGTCCTGTCCGGCGGCCAGATTATGATCCGAACAGCGACGCGTGTCGGTCGCTCTGTCACAGAGGCCGCCGACGACACCGACGGGCAGCGAGTACAGACCCAAGAACGCTCCCGCGCGCCGTACCCCGGGCACAGCGAGTTCGGACCCAAAAACGCCCGCGCGCCGTTTCCCGGGAACGCCCGATCGAGCGTTCAGCGCTGTGCAGCACTGAATGCGTTGGTTGGTTAGAGGAAAATGACACGATTGGTTTAAGTTGGTAACTTGGTGTGGCTATTCAGCTGACCAGCGCCAGCAGCAGCACACGGCAGCGGAGAGTGAGAGCGTCACTCTGCCGCCCCCCACTAACTAAGCAGGAAACTCACAGCACAGTCGGAATGCAGCCGTTGTTGTATTTAATATTAATATATGGTCCCCATGGGCGGTGTTGCGGTCCGGCCAGAGTTGCGGCGGAGATCGCCGGCGACACTGAAGGTTAATCCCGGATTATGGGGCCGCGCGGGGCGAGCTGCACTACCCAGGGGAGCGCCGCAGCTCGATCAACTAATGGGCGCTGCGGTTTCCGAGGCTCTCCTAATCCACCGCAGCTTAATGCCAGATTGTTGCCAGATTCGCGATTGTTTGGTTCTCGAAATGTCGCAGATAGCTGATCTGGCCTCTGTAATTAAAGTCTGCTTGTTTTGTGGTTTGTGCGGCCACATCGCCTCAACAACCCAGCATCAATTTATCAAGCGGTCTGTGATTGTACTGGACATATTAGCTACCGAAAAACTGCAGACCGTTAAGATTAGGGCTACATGGCATGTGCAATGTGCATGCATATTAAATTCCCAGGTGCCGCTCAAGCGCAATTCATATGGCTAAATTCCCAGACATCGTAAACTTAATGGCCTGATCTGAGATTGGGAGATGCCCGGAAGAGCACCGTCCGGACTGTTATTTATTATTTATTATGATCCCACAATCTGCCTCGACGGCATATTTCTTGCTGATATCGTGTCGCTCGGACAAACGATTTCAGTCTAAGCTCCCGAAGCATCCCAATATCAGCAGATTTTCTCCAGAACTGAGTGGCGGACTGGTGGACCATTCCAGCTGCTAGAGACATTAAATACTCTGCCGATTCGGGTGAGTTTTCATCAGACGGGTTGGTGGTCGGAGGGGGCCGGTCACGTGGTATCACGTGGTCCGCTCCGGTTCCCCGACCCCGTGTTCGGCACTAGGTTCGGCGACTGCTCTGAACGTGAACAAAGGTCCTGCTGTCCGGATCGGACCGTCCTGCCCCATCCTCGACTGCGCCGTTCCCCGTCTGTATCCCATATATACATCGCTCCTTGTCGACTCTCCTGCCCCATCCTCGACTGCGCCGTTCCCCGTCTGTATCCCATATACATCGCTCCTTGTCGACTCTCCTGCCCCATCCTCGACTGCTCCGTTCCCCGTCTATATCCCATATATACATCGCTCCTTGTCGACTCTCCTGCCCCATCCTCGACTGCGCCGTTCCCCGTCTGTATCCCATATACATCGCTCCTTGTCGACTCTCCTGCCCCATACTCGACTGCGCCGTCCCCCGTCTGTATCCCATATACATCGCTCCTTGTCGACTCTCCTGCCCCATCCTCGACTGCGCCGTCCCCCGTCTGTATCCCATATACATCGCTCCTTGTCGACTCTCCTGCCCCGTCCTCGACTGCTCCGTTCCCCGTCTGTATCCCATATACATCGCTCCTTGTCGACTCTCCTGCTGCGCTGTGTTGTGCTCTCGTCTCTCTCTCCCTCTCCGATCCCGCTGCCCCCCCGTCGTGCGACGTATCCTTCAGAGCTCAGGCACCCCCCGGAGCCACCGTGAAAATGTCCCGACGGACGCGCCTCATCCCATTGTGCCGGGGGACGGCGAGGCTTCGCGCCTCTCAGCCTCTCAGGGGCCGCGTCATGGCGGCCTCCGCCGCTGCGGGGCCGCGGGGCGGCGTGGTGGTCGCCTGCTCCGAGAGACAGACTGCACCTGGGGCGGACAGGGTGCTGAGATCGCTCCAGCACACCCTGCACTCACGGGACAGGCGGCTAAATAATCAGCGCAGTGGAGGTGGGTGGGTGTGGGGTGAGACGGGGTCCGGACAGTATCGCCGGCTGTGGTCGTCGCGGTGCTTCTGTGCTAATGCAGCGATGTGTCGGTGATCGGCACAGTTTGCCATCACATCCTATCGTTTTCGACGCGAGCGCAAACGTGGGCACATACAGTGCCACCCTATGCCGAACTGGACCATTGGGACGGCAGCTGTTGATCAGACCACAGTTCTGCCTGAGCCTGGAGGTGACCTCTGTGACATAGGTCTGACGCCTCTGGTCGGCAGTCACCTTACCTCTACCCTGCGGCCAGAACGTGACTGACTCGCCGTGTACCAGCGGCGCCACCCCGTCACCGTCCATGGCTCAGCCCCAGGCAGGGCCACTTGTTTGTCTACCTGGTCCGCGCGATTAGCAGGTAGGGAGCGCAGAAAATCACCGTCCTCTCCTATCGGCCCTCGAGACCCTCCCCCTTTCACCGCCACTAAAAACCCCGCGCGCCAGGTGCAGGCACGGAGCGCGCAGAGAAGGGACGGACGGACGGACGGGACCGGCCTGTTGTTGGTTGCGCCGGCGTGTTTGCCAGTGACGGGCTTGATTAGGAGATGCTCCCCCGACTGGCCGGCTCGATGGCCGGGGTGGCGGCTCTCTGCGTTGTTGTTGCGCCAGGCCCCGTGTTTTCCCGTGTGCTTTGTTTTAACAAGACTATCGCTCACGGTCACGCCGTCTTGCTAATTACTACGTAGACAATGGCGTGCCCCAAGTCTGCCAAATTAGGAACTTTGACGGAGCGTTATTCGGATCGCGAGGGAATTTAATTAGCCTGAAACATTGCGGAGATGAGATGAGCTGCAGGGTCAAATCCGCAGCACTACACTCCGGCCGCGGAGGAGGACTTACTAAGAAGCCAGTCAGGGACTCATTGTTTGAGACGGTGTGTACTGCTCTCACCTAGTGGTAATACGTGCTCGTCGTGTGTTCAGGAGGGAGTTGAGGAGCACCCCGACTGACCGCCGTTTCCTGGGTCGTGTCTGCGCGGCGCACCTGTTCCTTCGCTGCGGTACCGTCTCTGAGCGACCGACGCAGCCCCGTGTGTTATTACCGGCTCGCTACCGGCCGACACCGCTGCGGTCTGCCCCGATATCAGCTGGCGGTCACAGGTGGCCGGCGGGCGGGGGTCGGGCAGACCTCTCCTCTTCTCCCTGGCCGCTTCCCGTGCGCAGGGAGCGCCGACCCCGCGCCACTGCCGTGTTCCGTGCGCTGTAATGGCCGTGTGTCGTGCCGCCTATCGGACGGCGGCGGCGGCAGTGTACCGTGCGGGGCGGCGGTCGGACCGGGGTCCCAGGGGTGGTCAGCGGCAGCCTGCGACTCGGGACGCCACAGGACGCTCGAGATGGTTTCAGCGCGCGTGTCTTGAGGGACTTGCCTCTGAGATACACCTCAGACTGCTGACTGCTGAGGAAGAAGCTAGTTGATGTTCATCACGACGAAAGTCATCAGTTTCCCTATCAGTCGCCGTCGCTTTCTCGTCTGCGGGATCGGTTGCCGGTAGTCGTTTTTGCTGCTGGCCTGCCTGACCGGTGCGCGGCTGTGGGCAGCTGACGCCGGCCAGACGCCCGAAGACAGCCGGCGCCGAGTTACACGCCGCACGCGCCCTGTGAGTGTGCTGTGTGTGCACAGAGAGTGCAGGGTGCAGGTGTGATGGACGGTGTCCGGGAGCGTGCGAGGGGCGCGTGCAGACAGACACCACTGGCGGCGCGGCCGACACCACTGACCGACATCCGAGCGGCGGGGACACGGCACCGACAGACGGGCAGCAGCGGCAGGCCCGTCCTGCGCGGCCTACTGCCGGAGCTCCGACCGACACTGGGCGCCGACAGACGGGCAGCAGCGGCAGGCCCGTCCTGCCCGGCCTACTACCGGAGCTCCGACCGGCACTGGGCGCCCACAGACGGGGGACGCGGGAGCTGCTGCTGCCAGGCCAGTGGCGGCGGTGGCGGTGTCGGGCGGTGTCGGCGGAGCTGTCTGCGGACAACAGATAAGCAGTGGTCGATTGGGGGTTTTGTCCGGAAACCGGCCAGACCACGGCGCCAGTCGGCAACGGGGGACTTACCGAACAGGTTGCACTTTGGGAAATCTCTGGAGATAAGCGAAACTTTTGAGGCGGGGTGCTTGAACTGACGCTATCTCTGGATAGCGGGAGCAGGATAGGTGACGATGCAAGGGCGCCGCCACCTTCCGAAAGTTGGGGGGACGGAGGCATTCTGAAGTCGATTCTTTCCATGCAACGCCCATAGGCGTAATGTTAAAATCTGAAAATGTTGGGGGACACGTCCTCCCCTCCCCCTTGTGACGATGGTTCTATGCGGAACAACTCATGCTAGACTAATGACTACAATGACCAAAGTCTCGCCACCGACCCTGTGCTGCAGTGGACAGGGTATGACCGTGCTGTTTTCTCCCGGTGTGTTTCAGTAATGCGCTGCTAGACCGGCGGTGGTTTCGACAGTGAGCTCTCTCTCTCTCTCCCCCTCTTCCTCGCACGATGGCGGCTCTGCTGAGCTGTGTGGTGCTGCTGCTGGCCAGCCTGTCCGCGACGGCCGCCCTCTGGCAGCAGGACCTGATGCCACGCAGATACGTCCCGCTCGGTGAGTACATGTGTCTCTCTGTGTGTCAGCCGCGCCCACGCGCCAGCTGCGCGACCCACAGAGAAAAGCACACTTGGCGTAAGTGGCATAATCGGACCCAATGTATACCACTTGCAGGGGAATTTCGTGGCGGCCCAGCGGCGCTTGCTGTCGTAAATACGCCTGTCGCTTTGTGCGACGTATGGTCGCCGTGTTCAGCTCAGGTCAACTTCTTCAGGTCAGCTTCTTCAAGTGGCTTCTTCCCTCAGGTTTTTACCGGGACATCTTAGCGTTAGTGATGGGCTTGCACAATCGTTGCGTGCGTCCGTCGCTGGCTGCGGCTCAGTGCAATGCAATGCAATGTGCAATGATCAGTGCAATGCGCACTGCGCATTGCACATGCTGCTGGCGCTTTCTCCCTGCAGAAGTCGTCTGAAGCTATGCTAATCATAATTAATTCGTTGTGACTCATACATTTTCCTGCAGTACTATCTCCATTGTTCGTGTTTCGATCAGTAGGGTCATTGGTTACGCCCATTGGCTGCACTCCTTGATTGAGTCTGGCAATTGTCTAGTGTATTTTTTTCTGGTGTAAGCTACGCACTGAGGTATTTGACAGCTCTGTACTGCTCCGCGTCGGTAACCGCTGGCTCTGTACTGCTCCGCGTCGGTAACCGCTGGCTCTGTATTGCTCCACGTCGGTAACCGCAGGCTCTGAACTGCTGCGCGTCGGTAACCGCTGGCTCTGTACTGCTCCTCGTCGGTAACCGCTGGCTCTGTACTGCTCCACGTCGGTAACCGCAGGCTCTGTACTGCTCCACGTCGGTAACCGCAGGCTCTGTACTGCTCCACGTCGGTAACCGCAGGCTCTGTACTGCTCCACGTCGGTAACCGCTGGCTCTGTACTGCTCCGCGTCGGTAACCGCTGCCTCGGTGCAGGCCGGCCGGGGAAATGGCCAAAAGTCTGCCTGCTGTATAAATAGGCGGCTAATCGTGGAGTGTCCGCCGGGAGCCTGCTGGGTGCCGTGGGAACCCGCCGGCTGTTTCCCTGCACACGACCGACGCCAACGCTGATGGCCCACTTGTCTGTGACGTCACTCCGTCTGCGGTGATTTGCCTAGCGCCCTTCGCCCGCTCCCTAATTTGGGGTCAGCGTTCTCGGAGTTACCGCCCATCAGACTGCGGAGCGGAGGCACCTGTCCGTCCCCCGTGAACGCGGGACGCGCTGCAGCGGCTGTGCGGTGACAGGCCCCGACCGTCTGTGACCGGCTGTGACCGGCTGTGACCGGCTGTGACCGGTGACCGGTGACCGGTGACCGGTGACTGGTCCCTGTGTGCCGACTGCCGCCGGAGACGCGACGCACGTCCCGGGACGGTGCGACGACGCGCCGTTCGGCGCTGTTTTTGTCTGCCGGCTCTGTTTACCGAGCGGCCAAGATGTGGCCAGCGTGGAGCGCTATCGCGCCGGCCATCAGACCGCCGGCCATCGGAGCGGCCGGCCGCCGATCCGGGGGCGAGAGGCGGAGAGGGTCGAGACAGCGCCCGCCGGGAGGGACCAGTGCGGCCGCCACATAAGACCAGTAGAGGCGCTCCAGTGTAGTGTTCGCTCCAGTAGCCGTGGCTCGTATTCTGCTTATCTGACGTGATCGTGCGAGAATTCACACGATTGGACATCCCTCGGCCCTAGATGTTGGAGCGCGAGCGAATTTCTGAATCTGAATTTCCTCTTCTACTTCTATTCTTCGGCGCCACGCCAGCGAGCGAGCTGAACATGAATCCGAAATCAGGGCGTCCATTGAGGCAAATGACATGTTCCAGATTTTCAACCGTCAGCGGCGGTGATATGTATTCTGCAAGCTTGTCGAGGGGAAAATCTCATTTATATTCCGCTATTATGAGCGGGCAAACTCGGCCGAACTAACTTGCGGAGAATGGGGCGGGCGTCCAACCAGCTCCGCCGGCGCCAATGGATTGTCGAACGGAAGGACTGCAATCACATATCGGATCAGCTCTGCGGCCGAGCGACGCTCGTCGGCGACAATTCATCGGATCGCCGGGATCGCCGCAATCGACGGCCGTCGAATTGACCGGACCGGTGGGGTTCGAGCCGGTTTGAGCGTTGTCTGGTCTGGTCTGTTGGTTACTCGGCGTCCAGCGGTGGCTGACGCCCCGAGGCGGCCCAGAGTCCGGTCTGAGTCTGCCGTGGGAACTGCCGTGGGAACTGGAGCTGCATGACTCTGCGCGCGCCGTGCGCGCAGTGCGGCCTCTAATCCGGCCCGCGCACCCGCTGGAGCGTATTGTCCTCCCCTCGCTCCCGGCCGGCGGACTTGGTGTCCTGCGTGCGCCCGCCGGCAGCGTGCGGTGCCGACGACCTCGGCGGAGCGGATTAGAATGCCGGCACGGCTCCACCGGCGTGAAGAGTTGTGCGCGCCGCATTGTCGCCGCGCTGTGTGAACGTGTTGTCGGAGGCACCCCAGCTGCGCTCAGGCTGTACACAGGCGTTTGATAGGCGGCTCATCGCGCGCCTCAGCCCGCTGAGCCGGCATTCCTCGCGTCATTCCGTCGTCATCGAGTCTGTGACGTGCTCTGTCACTGCACGCCAAAACAACGTATGTGTCCCCCGGCAGCCAGCTGACTGTGCAGGTTCCATACGGCGCTGACTGGCACGTCACGCCAGCGGTGACTCCATGCCGTCTGTGCTGTCTCTGACGGCTATTGACGGGGTTCAGGTTCCATACGGCGCTGACTGGCGCGTCACGCCAGCGGTGCATCCGTGCCGTCGGTGCTGTCTCTGACGGCTATTGACGGGGATCATTGGAGAATGGTCGCTTTAACGAACTTTGGTCTGCGACATGCGGTGGCACTGGCTGCGGACTGAATGAGCTGCCGGGCCGACACCACCGCTCCCAGTCTCCTTTACCGGCGCGTGCGCTCCGTACAGCCGTGCTCGGGCCGCTGCCAGACCAGACCATATAGTCCAGACCAGACCAGACCAGACCATATAGTATGCAGGTACTCGGGAGGCTGCCAGACCAGCGGTCGCACACGGTCCATACCCAGGATGGACGTAACCACCACTGGGGACGGGGGGACGCGTCCCCCTCAAACATTTTCGGATCTTAACATTACGCCTATGGGCGTTTCATGGAAAGAATCGACTTCAAGGTGCCTCCGCCCCCCCCCCCTTACTTTCGGAAGGTGGTCACGTCCAGGGTAATATAGCAACGGGTAGAACAGTAAGGGATGTAACGCCAAAATGAATTAGACGAGATATGATTTTTATCGTAATTGTTTTGTCTATTATAAATTAAAAGTATTGTTTACTATCAATAACTTGTATTTCCATAGATTATATCTTTATTTATTGAATTAAACTCCAGCAAATATACGAAGTAGTAGTCGAAGTAGTGTATATTTCAGTACATGTAGTAGCATTTGGAAGCGGTCCTTAAATTCTACTACGAAGTAGTAGTCGAAGTAGTGCATATTTCAGTACCCGTAGTAGCATTTGGAGGCGGTCAGCGGTCGTTCAGACATTTTTTAACCCCCAAGCCCATTTAACGCCCGGAATATCGACAAATGGTAAATATAAACGTTGTAGCTAAGGCTTGTAGTCATCTGTTGCAGAAGTCGGATTTAAAATATGTACCATAGGTTACGAGCCAGCCTTGTCTGAAAATCATCGATTTAACATGGGAACCCTATGGTGTAGTAGGTTTTTAACGCCCAAACGCCCGAGTGCTGCCAACCGTTACTGGTGGGGACTGGTTACGCCGTTGTTCCATAGCCTTGGTTACGCCCATGCTACCCAGTACCCAGCCCCCGGGTATGCACTGGTCGCCATTTCTCCGTCGGCAAGGAAAAGCCGAGTTGTGCGGGCTGTCGGCGCGGCGCGGCGGCACAGCTAATACCCGGACCATAGACACAACGGTCCAGTCGGCCGGAGATGTGATGACGTGGCCCGGGGTGCGAGGCAGATCTCAGATTAGCACCCCGGTCAGGGGCACTGCCAGCTTATCATGCATGGTGGCAGTGGCGGCTAGGAACAGGCGCTAACGGTGAAATCTGCAGTCTAAAGCCGACATCCGATTTCGGGACTGAGCACTCCGCCGGTGACGTGTTCTGGTGCGGAGATAAGCCGGAGGCGAAGTCTCGTTCTGGGAGGTCCCACCCGCGCCTCTCGCTGGAGCGGTCAGAGCAGTTCCTGGGCTACAGATTGGATCTACAGATATATTGGACATATACAATACATATATTGGATCTACAAACTGGATGGGTTCACATGAACAATGCTAGCGTGCTGTGGCTGCTGCCCCACGGTGGAGCTAAATTTGGCCGTACCGAGGCGGCAGCGGACGGGGTGAGGTACGGGAGCGATCAGCCGTAACCTGTGCAGAAGGTCGAGAGCTGAACACGCCGCCGGATGGTGACGTGTCTACCGGAGCCTCCACGCCTCCCCGCCTCCCCGCCTCCCCGCCTCCCCGCCTCCCCGTCTCACCGTCTCACCGTCTCACCGCCTCACCGCCTCACCGCCTCACCGCCTCCCCGCCTCCCCGCCTCACCGCCTCACCGACTGCACTGTGGCTGCCTTTCGGCCGGGCTAATGGTTAGCAGCAGCTCATCTCCTGTCACCATATACGCGAACTGGCCCAGCCTGGCCGCGTTGGCGACCCGGCTTTTGATGCGCCCAGGAGCGGCCCGGACGGAGGAGAGTTATTCCACCGTCACCGGCTCTCCCGAGGGAGGGGTCGGGGGTGCTGCCGCCGCCGCCGATGACCGAGTATAGTCTATTAGGCGCGATGACGCTGCAGCGGCCGACCCGTTGTTTCACCGTGAGGGTGCTCGTTGAATATGAAGCGCGCTGTGTGCGGCAGGCGCCGGGGCGGCACCGCTAGGGTGCAGGCTGCTGGCTCACCGCGCCGCGCGCCGCCTCTGCGGGCCCCGCTGCTCATCACGAGAGCCTGTGCAGACCGACTGCAGGACCGCTGCCGGGGTCGGCTGCGGCGGAGCCCCGCGCGCGCGGCCCGCTCTCCGACCTCTTTGTCCAGCGGCGGAGCTCGCCACCGGCGCGCGGTTTTTGCCGCCGCTGGCCGCGGGTTTTTGTGCGCGGCGCGCGCGGCCATCACAGCGCCGCTCTCCGGCGGAGGGCCGTGCGTGAGCCGACCGAGCGGCGGCCGTCACGGCACCCAGAGTCTCATCTGCGGCTCGGAGGGGTGCGCGGTACGGAGGCACCCAGAGGCACGCCTCCCGCGGCCACCGGCGCAGCAGAGGTCAGTTGGGGTCAGCAGGGTCAACAGCGGCAGGTCACGGAGAGCCGCGGCAGCGGCGGCAGCGGCGGCGGCTGGACGCCTGGTCAGCGGCCTGTCCGTGTCGTCGGCTGTCTGACGGCTGATGATGGCTGCTGATGGCTGCTGATGGCTGCTGACGGCTGCTGACGGCTGTCGACGGCTGTCTGACGGCTGTCTGACGGCTTCTGACGGCTTCTGACGGCTGCTGACGGCTGCTGACGGCTGCTGACGGCTGCTGACGGCTGCTGACGGCTGCTGACGGCTGCTGATGGGTGTTGACGGCTGCTGACTGCTGCCGACTGCTTCTGACGGCTGCTGATGGCTGCTGACGGCTGCTGACGGCTGCTGACGGCTGCTGACGGCCGCTGATGTGTGCTGATGGGTGCTGCGGAGGCGTCGTGTTCCGCCGTCCGGTGCAGCGTGCCGCGTCCTCCTACGCAGCCTGCTCAGCACGCCATTACACCGACAACGACCCGCGCTCAGGGACGTTTCAATTCGCCTGAGGGCCGTGACCGGCCATTGATGCTCGCCGTGCCGGGTCTCCAAGGCTGACGCCGTGCGTGCCCTGCCGCCTGCTCGGCAGGACCTGGGACCGGGCTCTGCCTCAGCAGCCGGGGCCGGGGCCGGGCTGCCATCTCCTGGCACTGGGCGGCGATATTAGGCCGTTATCAGCCCTGGGCGCGGCCCCGCCAGCCGGTGCCGCGGTGTCCAGTCAGCGGAAAGTGAGGAGGCGGCTCGCCCGCTGTCCGGGTGGTGCGGTCAGCAGGTCAGCCGCCCTGCTGACCGGTCAGCGGGTCAGCCGGGGCCGCATGTCAGCACCCCGCCCTGCCCCACGGCACTGCTCATCTTGCATCACTGCGAGCTGGGATCGACACACCACGCTCCACCTCGCCTTCGCCTTCCAACATGCCTCCCGAGTGAAATGCTTACCCGCGAAGTCCTACATTGTGTAGCGAAATTATGTGCGGCCGAATTCGCTGGCGGTCGTGACCTGGCAGTACGTCAGGCCATTAAGTGCAGCGTAGCGCGTTAATACGTGCGCATTTCGCCCCACGCCTGGGAATGCTGATGTCGGCCGCGGGCGGTCATCTGGCGGTAACGCCCGCCGGCGGCGCCCTCTGACGCGCCGCACCGCCGCTAATTTGATGGCGTCGTAAAGAGCGACGACCGACTCTGGAGAACTGCAGCACAGGCGGCGGCTCGGCACCTCGTCCTCGTGTCCTCGTGTCCTCGTGTCCCGCCAGAAGTGGGTCGCCGTCGCGGTAACATAGTGCGCGCGGCTGGCAGGAGAGGGGTGGGGAGGTGCAGGAGGAGGACGGCGCCAGTTCCGTCTCGGGCGCTCTCCGTTCGCCGCTGGCCGCCAGCCAGACCAGCAGGTCTCCTCTCCGGCGGTGATGGCCGGAGATGCGGTGTGCAGCTGCCGGCGCGGGTGGGCGTCACAGTCGTCACACGCCCGGCCGGAACCACGCCGTCACGGAACGCTCACAGACACGTGACGGTCACGTGGTGGGGGTGGTGTACCGCCCCCCCCCCCACACACACCCGGCTTTGTGAAGTCTCAACAGGCGCCGCCTGACCTTCGCTCTACACGCGCTGCTTTTCGGGCGTTTTGTCTACGGACTGTGATGCCGGTCGCTGTGTGATGGCGGTCGCTGTGTGATGGAGGTCGCTGTGTGATGGCGGCCGCTGTGTGATGGAGGTCGCTGTGTGATGGCGGTCGCTGTGTGATGGCGGTCGCTGTGTGATGGCGGTCGCTGTGTGATGGCGGTCGCTGTGTCGTCTCCTAGCGGAAGGGAGGCGGGTGTCACAGCGGTGACCGGTCGGTCGGCGGGTTCAAAGGATATGACTGAGGTGACTGCCCCCCCCCCCCCGAATACGCCTGAATACACAGCTGCTGTCGGGTTAGGACCTGCTGCATTGACCCGACGCCGTATCCGCTCCGACGCTCGCATTTCCGTATCAATGCGCAGCGCCCGGCCTGCCATAGCTCAGGCGTTTACGGGCGTTACGGGCATATCAATGCGCGGCGCCCGGCCTGCCATAGCTCAGGCGTTTACGGGCGTTTTTTTCTGCCGGCTTGTGGATGAGTTATCCCGGCGTGACAGTGCGGGGTGGTTTACGACAGGTTTGTCCCATGCAGCGTCACCGACTGTTACCCGGGTGCAATAGCTCTCAGCTGTGTACAGCGTGCGTCACTCGCCGTGCCGTGCGTTTGTTCGGCGCTGGCCTGGTCGTGAGTCGACGTCGGGAGGTCTGTCGGGCCGTCGCGGCTGGATACGGTCTGTCGCCGGCGTCGGGAGGTCTGTCGGGCCATGTCGACCCGATCGATCAGCGACGGCGAGTTTCCGCAGAGCTCGGGAGGGAATCCGCTTTGTCGATGCTGCTGTCGCCAGTGGGGCGATCCAGCCGTCTTGCCTGTCAGAGTCGGGTGACGAATAGAAAGCTCGCACGCACTCGTCTGTCGTATCATGGTAAACCTGCTCACAGAACTGCGAGGACAGAGCAACGAGCAGCGGCTCTACTGTGTTGAACCCGAGCGCTGTCGCCGACTCTGTGTTTTGTGACAGAGACGTCAGCTGGTGCGGCGTCCGGGACCTGCCGCCGCTCATGCTGGTGCGGGGCGCGCTGCATGCAGCTGGAGGCTGCAGCGGACACGGGGAGGCACTGGCTGGTGACCGCCGGCCGGCCGGCGGCGTCACACGGTCTCCGACCCCACCGCTCGACGTTTGGCTAACCGCTGCCGCCGCTGACTCGTCCGTGTCCCCCGGGTCGGACTCTATAGAGACTACCAGTGCTGGCGCAGTTCGCGCTGGGCTGAGGCCTGAGGCGCGTGTGTCGGCCCCCTGACCCTCCCTCCCTCCCTCCGCCGACCGCGACTGGCCGTGACGTGACGGCTGACCGACGCCGAAACCGAGCGGCGTCCGTGCGGCTGCGGTGAGGCGTGCGCCACGGAAACAAAGCGGCGTGTGAGAGTCCCACGCCCCGGCGGCGGCGGGTCGCGCCCGCTCCGCTCACCTCACCTTGTGCCGGGCGCCGCGCTCGACTGGGGCTGCGGCTGGGCGGCGGGCGCGGCGCCGGGCAGGTCCCCCGGGCACGCCGCCGGCAGAGGTGTGGGTCCGACGGCACGCGCCCGCGGCGGACTGCAGCGACCCCTGCCGGCCGCCGATCAAGGCCAGACCGCTGCTGCTCGGCGCGAGCCCCCGTGTGTGACTGCCCGGGTCGGTAGTGTCTGACCTCGGACGGTGGGCGGTGTGGTGTGGCGGTGGCAGACCGGAATCACGGCCCGAGCCGTTCGGGGAAAGTGGTACCGACACTCAGCAGGAAAAGCGGCCGCGTTCGTGTATCGCCGCTGCACACCTGACGTCAGCCGAGTTTTGTATGTCGGTCTGTCGGGCCGGCACGCCAGCCCGGCTCGTCTCCGGCAGTTTGATCGTGTTTGTGCTGATGTCGCGCTTCTCCGTGCCGTCGCCGTGTGTTGACCCAGCCAGCCTGGCGACGTCGCTGTCGCCCATTGTTGGCCGGTCGGCGCGCGGTGGGCGGCCCGCATACGATCCGAGACAGGGGACACGTGAGGGTACTCCGAGCCGTGACCCGGCCGTCATTTGCATTGTCCCGGCGGCTCGGGGCCGCGGGGAGAGGCCTGGTGACGGCAGCCAGACAGCATGCAGGACTGCCGCTGCCTGCCGTCGACGGCGTCAGCATCCGACGCGTCATGGCCGCTGCGCCCGATATGTGCAGCGCGTCAGATATAACTGACGTTCAGTGCCTGGGGAGACTGCCTGGGGAGCTGGCGGGATGGTGCAGATCTGTAACTCCGACGGGCCGTCGGCCGGGACGGGCTGCCAAGACGGCCCGCGGACAGGCTGCTGACAGACCGTGGGCGAGCAGCACGAGCAGTGAGCGGCGGCTGACTCACCGGATCCGCCGGGCCGCGTGACCGCCATCACCACCATTCTCACCATCCTCACCGCCCTGCCACGGCCCTGCCACCGCCCTGCCACCGCCTTGTTGGGCGCTCCGTGGGCGCAGCGTGGCGTGTCTGTCCGTGGTGGAAGCCGACACCAGACACCAGGCCCGCTCCGCACTGTCGTGTCGCGTGTTTTTGTCGGCAGCCGATGGTGGGTTTCGGCCCGGTTGTCGTGGTGACAGGCCAATGTCGTGTCTGACGGGGCGGGGCGGCTCCTGCTGTGGCCGCCGGACTCGGCTCCTGCTGTGGCCGCCGGATTCGGCTCCTGCTGTGGCCGCCGGATTCGGCTCCTGCTGTGGCCGCCGGACTCGACTCCTGCTGTGGCCGCCGGACACGGCTCCTGCTGTGGCTGCCGGACACGGCTCCTGCTGTAGCTGCCGGACTCGGCTCCTGCTGTGTCCGCCGGACTCGGCTCCTGCTGTGGCCGCCGGACTCTGCTGGACACGGACACAGTCGCCGGACGGTCAGCTCGCGGCCGAGCGCTGTTTGCTTTCGGATCGCCTTCCGAGCGACGAGCGCAGCAGAGGAAGGGCCGGGCAAACATGTGTCGAGCATGTGGACACTGCCGGAGCGGGGCGGGGGGCGGACGGGAGGCGGTCACGGTGCCTCGGTCCCGGCTCGGACGGCGGTCCGGTGCCGCCCCCTGACGCCGGTCGGTCACATACCAACCTCCCTCCCTCCCTGCCTCCCCTGGTACCCGGGCACCACTAAATCACTCGCCGTAACAGGCTACCCGGCAAAAAACGCTCTCCATCTCTCGAAAACCACCCTCCTGACTCCGGACAAATACCGGTGGAACTGATTGTTTCTCGGGCTCGGCTGTCCCTCGGCCTCGGCTGTCCCCGCATATGGAGAGAGCGGGCGGAGTACCCGTGGTGACGTCATCAGATACGTGGGGCGGCCGGCGCTGTATCGGGCAGGAATAGTCCTCCCGTTCTGCTGCTTATCGACACGGCCTGCTAGTGGGATTAGCGTGTCGCCGCCCAGGAACAGGGCGAGACGCGCCTGTCGCCGCCGCCCGTACCGTGTCGTATGGTGCGGGCGAGGATGGCTCTCTGCCGGCTGCAGCTGCCGGCAGCTGCCGCCAGCATCGGACCGCAGCGACAGGAGGGCGGCCCCGACTGGAAGCGCAGGGTGCAGCCACGTGCGCGCTGTCACCCGCCTCCTCCGCGCCAGATGAGTAACGACCGTGGCTGGGCGTCGCGGCGGACCCCGGGACACGTGGTCCCCGCAGGCCGCCATGCGCGTCGAATTGCCGCGGGGCTTCCGCCGCCGCCGGATACGGGGACGGGACCGGCTGTTTTTCCCGCCGGGCCCGGGAGAAGAGCTATTTTTCGGGTGGACAAAATTAGCGTCATAAATCGGGTCCGCGGCGTCAGTGGGCTTGTTACGGCGCCGTGCGGGACTGTTTTGACGTTCCCCGGTCTTGGGGATCGGCCAATAGCGGCGTGAATCCCAAACATGCTTCGATCGTCTATCCGCGGCATCTCTGGCCGTCTGGGCGGCGCAGCAGATGGCGCGGCATCCATCTCTGTCTGGGTCTCCAATAAACACGCCGGAAAGGTCAATAAGTTTGACGGCCGCTTTCCAAAGCTGTGTTCCCAGCGTCTCGGCGGGTATTTCGGTGCGGGTTGATGGAGGGCCCGGACCGATTGGCCGCATCGCGGTCTGTATTAACTGCAGCACGCTCGCTGCGTTGTTTGTGTGTCCAGCACTCGACGTGTGTGCCGGCCGACCCGATAAGACAACGGGACGGTAATGTATGACGTGGGGACGTATGCGCGGCCTCGTTCATGTGGGAACGTGGCGGGCGCGTCTCGTGAGGCACTTCCATCTGTCTCCGGTGGGAACGGGCTGGCGGAAATGTCGGAGGCAATCTCTGTCAGAGGCACACCGCAACCTCGAACGATCCCCGGCACACCGCAACCTCTAACGATCCCCGTAGATTGGCACTGGACATGGCAGCAGAGAATAGCGTTACGGCAGCCCTGGCGTCGCCTCGAAAGTCTGTCTGTCCGCGGTTCACCTGTTCACTGTCCGTGACCTCCGCCACGTCTCCAGTCGGACCGTGTGTGACCTCCGCCACGTCTCCAGTTGGACTGTCCGTGACCTCCGCCATGTCTCCAGTTG
Source organism: Chirona hameri (assembly GCA_036785665.1). Classification (NCBI taxonomy): domain Eukaryota; kingdom Metazoa; phylum Arthropoda; class Thecostraca; order Balanomorpha; family Balanidae; genus Chirona; species Chirona hameri. Next base: position 59,923 of record JAXIVJ010001490.1, on the reverse strand, counting down.
GACTGTCAGTGACCTCCGCCACGTCTCCAGTTGGACTGTCCGTGACCTCCGCCACGTCTCCAGTTGGACTGTCAGTGACCTCCGCCACGTCTCCAGTCGGACCGTGTGTGACCTCCGCCACGTCTCCAGTTGGACTGTCAGTGACCTCCGCCACGTCTCCAGTCGGACCGTGTGTGACCTCCGCCACGTCTCCAGTCGGACCGTGTGTGACCTCCGCCACGTCTCCAGTCGGACCGTGTGTGACCTCCGCCACGTCTCCAGTTCGACTGTCAGTGACCTCCGCCACGTCTCCAGTTGGACCGTGTGTGACCTCCGCCACGTCTCCAGTCGGACCGTGTGTGACCTCCGCCACGTCTCCAGTTCGACTGTCGGTGACCTCCGCCACGTCTCCAGTCGGACCGTGTGTGACCTCCGCCACGCCTCCAGTTCGACCGTGTGTGACCTCCGCCATGTCTCCAGTCGGACCGTGTGTGACCTCCGCCACGTCTCCAGTCGGACCGTGTGTGACCTCCGCCACGTCTCCAGTTCGACTGTCAGTGACCTCCGCCACGTCTCCAGTCGGACCGTGTGTGACCTCCGCCACGTCTCCAGTTGAACCGTGTGTGACCTCCGCCACGTCTCCAGTTGAACCGTGTGGGCGCCCGATATCTGAATAGGTCAGGGTCCATTGTGACCTGACCGCCGCGCTGGACGTCGCCCGACGTGCTGCCGAGGGGACGACTGCATCGAGTATCATCCGATACAATCAGGTGCCATCCATTGTCCGGTGTCTGTCGAGGCGAGGGCTCAGCCTCGCAGGCTGTCACCCGAGCTGGTAGGTGTCACTCGACCCAAACAAGACGTCTCTCGGCAGCTGTACAAAGGGTTGGCGTCCGCTGACCTGACCTGACCTGACCTGACCTGACCTGACCTGACCTGACCTGACCTGACCTGACCTGACTTGGCGGCTGCCCAGTCAGGTCGGACGCTGGTGATTCTCTCGCTGATCTGGGTCTGTCACAGTATGTAATGTCAGGCCGTTAGATCCGGTACAGCGTCCTCTAGTGCTGCTCCTCTGACGGCCCGACCACCTCTGAGAGCCGCCGCCAGCACCGCCGGGAGACGAACCGCTACGTGTTGGGACACAAATTACCCGCCACGACACAACGGCTCACTCACTCACTCATATATTCACCCTCCAGCCACCGACGCGACGAGCCGAGCCGCGCTTTGAAATTCAGATGGATTTCGGCCGCGACCCGATCCATTCATAGTGCGTACGCCATACGCTGCGTATTTGCGATTGGTGCCGTGTTTGTTTTGACAGTGTGTGCCGTTTGAGTGTGTCGATTCATCACTCGACTGCGGCCTCACCTCACCTCACTGCGGGCTGAGGTAAGGTGAGGCACAGGTCACCCCCTGCTGTGTCGCGCCTCTCCCGCCGCCGCCGCCGCCGGCTGGCGCGGCCGCGACACCTTCCGACAGCCGGCAATGTGCGCCGGTACCGGTTCGTGTTTACGGCGGTACCTCTCGTCATTCCGCGGATGTCTGCGTGCCACCGGCGTGTCGATGGCGAACATGAGCGCGCGGTCCCGGCGCCGGGACCGTCAGGAGCCGTCTGGGCACACAATCAATAGCGGCGCGTCTGAGCAGCGGGCATACCAGAGCCGACGTCTGTAGTTGTCTTTGAGATGAGAGGGAGGCAGGCATATGCAGTTTACTTAGTGCGTAACTCGAACCGTTGATGGCGAGACGTCTCTTGATTTGACTCTAATCGCCCGCCCGTTGCATTCCTGTACACTGTCCCAGCGGCGCGGTCGGCGGGTTTCGCTCCGGCGGCTGTGCCGGGGGCGGCTCCGGGAGGCGGGTGATGGAGACGGCCTCCGCTGCCTCCGCTCCGGGCGATGGAGACGGATGGCGGTCGGACGGCCCCTCTGCCGTTGCCGCGGCGTTCTCTATCTGCGGCGAACGCCGGCACCTCTCATCTGGTGCTCCACTCTCGTCATCTCCCGATCTGGGGCCGGCCCCCGGAGATAAGTCCATCCTGGGGAGATAACATGGCATGTCCGAGATAACTGAAGTAACATGTCCTGGCGCCGGGATGACGCACGGTGACGCACGGTGACGCAGGCTAATTCCCGCCGCTCGCGGACCGGTCTGAGGCGACAGAGCCGTCATCTCCTCACCTGCGGTCCCGTCACCCTCCCATCGCCCGTCACGGTCCCGTCGCTCTCTGTTTGCGGTGTGGGGATCCCGCCCGGCACCCGACGTCCGCGGTGACCTCTACTGACCAGCGGTGACCAGCGGTGACCAGCGGTGACCTCTACTGACCAGCGGTGACCGGTAGTGGCCAGCGGTGACCTCTACTGATCAGCGGTGACCTCTACTGACCAGCGGTGACCTCTACTGATCAGCGGTGACCGGTAGTGGCCAGCGGTGACCAGCGGTGCTGCGTTGCCGTCGTGCCATACCCGGCCGGGCGGACCGGTCCGGTGACCCGGCTGACCTGGATCGGCCCGTGACTGGTCACCTGTCCCGGTGTCTCCGGACCGGTGTGAGGTGACGGTGACACACACTGTGGCTGTTATCAAGCCGGCAGCGCCGCACGCCGTGACCCACAGTCGCAGCCGGAGCCGGCTCTCTGACGCCGATTACGGCGGCTTTTGTGTTCTGCAATCTATCCCGGGTGGGTATTGTGGTGGGGTGGCGCCACTTCCTCCCCGTCACGCCGGCGCCGGGCGACACTATCGTGACCGCTAAACACACGACGGTGTGCCGCCGCCGCTGCCCGAGCCGTGATTTCACGGAACACACAGCACGCGCTGTATTTGTCTCGGCGGCCCGCCCCTGGACAGACGGCGGCCGTGAGTCGGCCCGGCGTCCGCTGTCTAACCTCCGGCGGCAGAGAGAGAGAGAGAGAGAGAGAGAGAGAGAGAGAGAGAGAGAGAGAGAGAGAGAGAGAGAGAGAGAGAGAGAGAGAGAGAGAGAGAGAGAGAGAGAGAGAGAGAGAGAGAGAGAGAGAGAGAGAGAGAGAGAGAGAGAGAGAGAGAGAGAGAGAGAGAGAGAGAGAGAGAGAGAGAGAGAGAGAGAGAGAGAGAGAGGAGAGAGAGAGAGAGAGAGAGAGCGAGAGCGAGAGCGAGAGCGAGAGCGAGAGCGAGAGCGAGAGCGAGAGCGAGAGCGAGAGCGAGAGCGAGAGCGAGAGCGAGAGCGAGAGCGAGAGCGAGAGCGAGAGCGAGAGCGAGAGCGAGAGCGAGAGCGAGAGCGAGAGCGAGAGCGAGAGCGAGAGCGAGAGCGAGAGCGAGAGCGAGAGCGAGAGCGAGAGCGAGAGCGAGAGCGAGAGCGAGAGCGAGAGCGAGAGCGAGAGCGAGAGCGAGAGCGAGAGCGAGAGCGAGAGCGAGAGCGAGAGCGAGAGCGAGAGCGAGAGCGAGAGCGAGAGCGAGAGCGAGAGCGAGAGCGAGAGCGAGAGCGAGAGCGAGAGCGAGAGCGAGAGCGAGAGCGAGAGCGAGAGCGAGAGCGAGAGCGAGAGCGAGAGCGAGAGCGAGAGCGAGAGCGAGAGCGAGAGCGAGAGCGAGAGCGAGAGCGAGAGCGAGAGCGAGAGCGAGAGCGAGAGCGAGAGCGAGAGCGAGAGCGAGAGCGAGAGCGAGAGCGAGAGCGAGAGCGAGAGCGAGAGCGAGAGCGAGAGCGAGAGCGAGAGCGAGAGCGAGAGCGAGAGCGAGAGCGAGAGCGAGAGCGAGAGCGAGAGCGAGAGCGAGAGCGAGAGCGAGAGCGAGAGCGAGAGCGAGAGCGAGAGCGAGAGCGAGAGCGAGAGCGAGAGCGAGAGCGAGAGCGAGAGCGAGAGCGAGAGCGAGAGCGAGAGCGAGAGCGAGAGCGAGAGCGAGAGCGAGAGCGAGAGCGAGAGCGAGAGCGAGAGCGAGAGCGAGAGCGAGAGCGAGAGCGAGAGCGAGAGCGAGAGCGAGAGCGAGAGCGAGAGCGAGAGCGAGAGCGAGAGCGAGAGCGAGAGCGAGAGCGAGAGCGAGAGCGAGAGCGAGAGCGAGAGCGAGAGCGAGAGCGAGAGCGAGAGCGAGAGCGAGAGCGAGAGCGAGAGCGAGAGCGAGAGCGAGAGCGAGAGCGAGAGCGAGAGCGAGAGCGAGAGCGAGAGCGAGAGCGAGAGCGAGAGCGAGAGCGAGAGCGAGAGCGAGAGCGAGAGCGAGAGCGAGAGCGAGAGCGAGAGCGAGAGCGAGAGCGAGAGCGAGAGCGAGAGCGAGAGCGAGAGCGAGAGCGAGAGCGAGAGCGAGAGCGAGAGCGAGAGCGAGAGCGAGAGCGAGAGCGAGAGCGAGAGCGAGAGCGAGAGCGAGAGCGAGAGCGAGAGCGAGAGCGAGAGCGAGAGCGAGAGCGAGAGCGAGAGCGAGAGCGAGAGCGAGAGCGAGAGCGAGAGCGAGAGCGAGAGCGAGAGCGAGAGCGAGAGCGAGAGCGAGAGCGAGAGCGAGAGCGAGAGCGAGAGCGAGAGCGAGAGCGAGAGCGAGAGCGAGAGCGAGAGCGAGAGCGAGAGCGAGAGCGAGAGCGAGAGCGAGAGCGAGAGCGAGAGCGAGAGCGAGAGCGAGAGCGAGAGCGAGAGCGAGAGCGAGAGCGAGAGCGAGAGCGAGAGCGAGAGAGCGTGCCCCGTATCCGGCCTCCGCGCGTGGTCACTCAAATCCCCACTCCCACAACAGCCGACAACAGTGCAAACAGGCCGGTAAAAAGCCACTTCAGAGGCGACCAGACGATGTCGAGGGGGGATGTGGTCCGGTGCGGCGCTGATGACCGGATGTCGGACGTTTACCGGACCGAGTGGTGGCAGGTATTGTCCACGGCCGCGCCGCTCTGGCGTCCTCGCCGTCACACTGGTCACGGCCGGCGTCACGGCTGGCGTCACGGCGATGACGGTCCGGGATAATCCGAGACGGGACGGCACTGTGCTCCTTCCCCGTGGTTTTACGTGGCCAGTGGACTGCTGACGAACCAGGGTCGTCTCGGGATGGTTTCACGCACCGCCAGCCTCTTGAAGAGCGTCTCATTCTGAAAGGGAACAGCTCTTAAGCTCCCCGTGCTCCTACAGAACGACGCTGCCAGAGTCGACGTTATTTGCCTGTCTGTCGGGTTGATGTGCAGAAGCGCCACATCAATTATTCGTGCTCCAACTATTGTGACGACATAATTACTTCTTCACTTCACGACACTTCCCGCCTGGCACCCGCGCAGCTGGAAACTCAGTCGGCCGGACCGCCGGGCCGTGCCGCTATTGTTCTCTGTGCTGGCCGCAGACCCTGACGCCCTGTTTACGCTGCAACACTCCATTGTGCCGGGCTGTGGCAGCGGACCGTGGCGCGTGCGGGGTGACTCATCGTCAGGTGGAGTGGCTGCAGCAGGCCCCAATAATTGTGCAACGCAGCTGGTCGGTCAGACGGGGGACGGGGCACGGTGGCGGTCAGGACTAGGTGATGACACACCGTCATGGTCAACTGATGGCTGGGGAGGCACTCGACATCAGCGGCGCCTTTGACCTCCGATAAACCCGTTCGGAAATTGTGTGACCGTGTATGTGTCAACGCTGCGATGTCGGCCGGTGCGTCCTGGGAACTGCTGTAGGTCACCACTGAGACAGGCCTCTATCTCATTGTGACTGCGCGCCGGCAGCTGACCAGGGGCGACTGCAGCTCTGGCGGTGGACACCGGTCCGGCTGCAGGGGCTCAGTCTGCTGTCCTCAGAGCCCACTCAGAACCCACTCGGGGCCGGCCGGGCAGCGCCGGGCAGCGCCGGGCAGCGCCGGGCAGCCGGTAAACCGGTTACCGTCTCTTCAGCGAACCTGGCCTCGGCTCAGCTCGGCTCGGCTCGGCTCGGCTCGGCGGAGATTGCACCTGGCGAAAGGTGGCCGTACTCAGAACCGCGGCCGTGCCGAGAACCTGAGCTCCTCCGAGGAGATCTGCATACCGCGACCGTGCCGAGAACCTGGGCTCCTCCTCCGAGGAGATTTGCATACTGCGGCCGGGTGATGTCAGACGAGGCTGGGGAACCGAGGATTGCAGAGAGAACACAAAGAGATGGTCAGCAGGGAAAGTAGGGTCGGAGAAGTGAATGGCAAATGAGCGAGTTGGTTTGTCGTGATGCTGTGTATCAATACTAGGTGCGGTTTTAATCGGTACTTAGGGACAAGACGCGCTCGTAGCGTGTGGGTAGTGTTACGTGCAGGCATCTCCCGGTTTCCGAGCTGGCCAACTACAGCGCCCACATCTACTGACACCTCCTCGGTAGGTGTCAGTAGATGTGGTAGGTGTCAACAGTAGGTGCCCTGCCTATCGAATGGAGAATCGCTTCATGTCGGGGTGTTATTATTGGCGCCGTCACATGTGATCACACACATACCACTCGCTGGCAAGTATGCCATCAGCCCGGCCCAGGCCATCAGGGAAACTAATCACTGGCGCCGCGTGCGCGGAAGTGGCGCGCCAGTCTCCGCTGCGCCAGAATCGCCGCCGCCAATTTGCGCTGTCGGCCGCTATCGGTCAGCGACGCGGCAGGAGGCGAACTCGGCGCGGCGGCCCCGAGATGGTGTAACGGGCGCGGCCCGGGCCGCGTCGGTCTGTCTGCCCCCGGGCGGACAGGAGACCCGGGCGGACAGGAGCCGCCGTAGCATGAGACGTCGGTCTGTCTGCCCCCGGGCGGACAGGAGCCGTCGTAACAGGAGATCCGGGAGGACAGGAGCCGCGGTAGCAGGAGAATTCGGTCTGTCCGCCCCCGGGCGGACAGGAGCCGCCGTAGCAGGAGACGTCGGTCTGTCCGCCCCCGGGCGGACAGAAGCCGTCGTAACAGGAGACCCGGGCGGACGGGAGCCGCCGTAGCAGGATACGTCGGTCTGTCCGCCCCCGGGCGGACAGGAGCCGCCGTAGCAGGAGACGTCGAGACTGTGGCAGCTCCGGTGATGGGCTGCCGATGCCGAGTCGGTTCTCTGAAGTAACCGGCGACCCTGAGAGTAGCCCCAGCACGGGCGGTGGCTGCGACAGCAGGGCCGTGCCGGATGAGAGGAGCTGCAGCTGGTGACTCCTCCCGGCTCCTCCCGGCAGCTACAGGCCGGTGTGATGGACGTGGGACGTGCAGGCTCTGACCGGGGCGGGCCGCGCCGCCACGCACACACCTGGTCTGCAGACCGTCCGCAGATCGTACAATACACTCAGTAGTGGCAGGCTGCAACAGCGACACGGGGGCTGGTCGCTGGACGAACGAAGAGAGGAAGTGCGCATCTTGTCATATTTCCGGAAAAGCTGTAGTCGTGTATGCCAACACAGTGTCGCTGATTCAATGCAGCGTGTTGTTGGGTGTTACAGGGGTGTATCTTCCTTGGTTTGGCTCTTTTTGCCGGTGTGTTTGCGTCACTGCCGTTTACCGGCTGTTCAGAGGTGCTGTTTTGCTGCTGTTGTTTCCAAGGTCAGACGCTACCCGCCAGCGCCGCCCGTCGGCTCGACTCACAGAGGCGCATCTGCAACATCCATCCTCTCTCTTGAAAGCGGCGGCTGGTTCGCCTCCCGTGCACTGCAGGGCGGCTGGTGAATGCTAATTGAAAGGGGCATCTCGGGTCGGCGCCGACCGGCTGCCGCCGCTGCTGGACGCTTCTCACCAGGATCTGGCGGAGCGTGCACCGGGGTGCGGCGGGGCAGGAGGAGCCGACTGAAATACACCGGTTTGCTCCCGGGGGACCCGGCCCCGGCCCGGCCCCGGCGCCGGCGCCGCGCCGCGCGCCGCGCGCCCCGCGCCCCGCGCCGCGCGGCTGCCGCTGCAGCTGTGCCAGCTGGCGGGGACCGCGGCACGTCGCCGATGACGGAAAACCTGCGCCCGCCGCAATCACTTAACCGGCTCCGGCAGGTCTGCTGCTCCCGGCTGCCACTTGGTAATGCATGTTGTGCAGCTATTTCCTGCCCCTGTCGCATGGACCCACTGGTGTGTGTGTGTGCACGTCTTCCTCGGCGCGGCTTTGAAGTGGCTTAGCCGCGAGCTTCAATGGCGTGCATCTGGGTTTCCCGTATGCTTCAGTGCTGATTTGCTATGAATGACACCAGTGTTCGCGGCGGTCATCGCCCCTCGTGTACGTGAATAGCCCCCAAAGCTGCGGGCCCGTGTTCTCCGACAGAAAAAGTCTACCAATGTAAGGCAGTCTGGATGCCCTGTCCGTGCCGGCAAAGCTGCACCGCCTGAATGCATGACGGATCCGCGGCTTATAAGCTCAACTCGGCAAACAAGATCTGTCCGATACGAATGCTCAGCGAATCTGTGCACACACGACTCTGGTGGAGCCGCGGTCCATTTTAGGCCGCCTCGGCGTGTTTGTCATGCGATCGAGTCTGATGTATCACGACTGCCCGCGGCGTACGGTTCTGACGTGGGGGACCCTCCTGTTGCAGACGAGAGGAGCATGCTGAGGTTCGCCGGTAACGTCTCCCACAAGGACCACTTCCGTCTGCTGGAGAGCGACGGTAGCTCGCTGCTGATCGGCGCCAGGTGAGTCGCCAGCATCAGCAGCCGTGGAGGAGGGGGGCGCCATGTGAGTCGCCAGCATCAGGAGCCGTGGAGGGGGGGGGGGGCGCCAGGTGAGTCGCCAGCATCAGCAGCCGTGGAGGAGGGGGGCGTCATGTGAGTCGCCAGCATCAGGAGCCGTGGAGGGGGGGGGGCGCCAGGTGAGTCGCCAGCATCAGCAGCCGTGGAGGAGGGGGGCGCCATGTGAGTCGCCAGCATCAGGAGCCGTGGAGGGGGGGGGGGGGGCGCAGGTGAGTCGCCAGCATCAGCAGCCGTGGAGGAGGGGGGGGGGGGGGGGGCGCCAGGTGAGTCGCCAGCATCAGCAGCCGTGGAGGAGGGGGGGGGGCGCCAGGTGAGTCGCCAGCATCATGAGCCGGTGGGGGGGGGGGGGGCTGCTCCAGCGACGCCGCTGCTGATCGGCGCCAGGTGAGTCGCCAGCATCAGCAGCCGTGGAGGGGGGGGGGGGGTGAGGAGCGATGCTCTGCTCAGAGGCAGGAGGTCTGCTCCAGCGACGTCGGCGATGCTTCATGTTCAGAGATTGATGGGGACTTCTCAGGTCTCCTGGGTTGACGGTGTGCTGTGAATGAAGGCAGGACACAGAGCCCCGCGGCTGGGGAAGGCCCAGTGGGAGCACAGCGCCGTTCCGACCCTGCACAGTACAGCCGTCCGCTGGGTATTACCACCACCGGGCACTGTCCGATTACATGTCCGCTGATGGATGGGGCACCGGAGTACTGCGCTGCAGAGGTCTCTGCCTGGGACGGTTTACCCCACCACACCACACCATGCACCACACCCACACCACACTACACTACACTACACTACACTACACTACACTACACTACACCACACCACACCACACCACACCACACCACACCACACCACACCACACCACACCACACCACACCACACCACACCACACCACGCCACGCCACAACACAACACAACACAACTCACCACACCACACCACACCACACCACACCACACCACGCCACACCACACCACACCACACCACACCACACCACACCACACCACACCACACCACACCACACCACACCACACCACACCACGCCACGCCACGCCACGCCACGCCACAACACAACACAACACAACACAACTCACCACAACTCACCACACCACACCACACCACACCACGCCACACCACACCACACCACACCACACCACACCACACCACACCACGCCACGCCACACCACACCACACCACACCACACCACACCACACCACACCCACGCCACACCACACCACACCACACCACACCACACCACACCACACCACACCACACCACGCCACACCACACCACACCACACCACACCACACCACACCACGCCACACCACACCACACCACACCCACGCCACACCACACCACACCACACCACACCACACCACACCACACCACACCACGCCACACCACACCACACCACGCCACGCCACGCCACGCCACACCACACCACACCACACCACATCACACCACACCACACCACACCACACCACACCACACTTCTATCGGCGGCACACAGAGGTTCGTTAGTGACTCCTCCAACTGTGTATACAGAGAAACTAGCATAGCTGATGATCAAAACACAGCACTGGTCACGTTAGCAACGCTCGGCGACTGGGTTAGGTTTGATGTTCCACGGATTGAATGCCGTGACATCATCGCTGATCCCCGAGGCGTGTTGAACGTGTCAGATATGTGGGATGTCATCATCGTTTATCATAATTTATGGGAATGATCTCACTACGGAGTTGTACGTTTGGAGATCGCTTCAAACCACCTGGGCATACCTCGATACAATGTGCAGGAGTTTGTGATGGGCCGTCTCTCTCCTTCTATTTGGCCCGGCACACAGCCGCCTGGTTTGTGTGTGCCGTGTCGCGCTCCGAGCTAACCGTTCACAAGAGCGATACGCCGGCACAGATGGATACGCTGGCACAGATGGATACGCCGGCACAGATGGATACGCCGGCACAGATGGATACGCCGGCACAGGTGGATACGTTGGCACAGATGGATATGCCGGCACAGATGGATATGCCGGCACAGATGGATACGCCGGCACAGATAGATATGCCGGCACAGATGGATATGCTGGCACATATGGATATGCCGGCACAGATGGATACGCCGGCACAGATGGATACGCCGGCACAGATGGATATGCTGGCACAGATGGATATGCTGGCACAGATGGATATGCTGGCACAGATGGATATGCTGGCACAGATGGATACGCTGGCACAGATGGATACGCCGGCACAGATGGATACGCCGGCACAGATGGATATGCCGGTACAGATGGATATGCTGGCACAGATGGATATGCTGGCACAGATGGATACGCCGGCACAGATGGATACGCTGGCACAGATGGATATGCCGGCACAGATAGATATGCTGGCACAGATGGATATGCTGGCACAGATGGATACGCTGGCACAGATGGATATGCCGGCACAGATGGATATGCCGGCACAGATGGATATGCTGGCACAGATGGATACGCCGGCACAGATGGATATGCTGGCACAGATGGATACGCCGGCACAGATGGATATGCTGGCACAGATGGATATGCCGGCACAGATGGATATGCTGGCACAGATGGATATGCTGGCACAGATGGATATGCTGGCACAGATGGATATGCCGGCACAGATGGATATGCCGGCACAGATGGATATGCCGGCACAGATGGATATGCTGGCACAGATGGATATGCTGGCACAGATGGATATGCTGGCACAGATGGATATGCTGGCACAGATGGATATGCTGGCACAGATGGATACGCCGGCACAGATGGATATGCCGGCACAGATGGATACGCCGGCACAGATGGATATGCTGGCACAGATGGATATGCCGGCACAGATGGATATGCCGGCACAGATGGATATGCCGGCACAGATGGATATGCCGGCACAGATGGATATGCTGGCACAGATGGATATGCCGGCATAGATGGATATGCCGGCACAGATGGATATGCCGGCACAGATGAATATGCCGGCACAGATTGATATGCTGGCACAGATGGATACGCCGGCGCAGATGGCTTCTTGATTCGGCGATGGCCTGCGCCGCGTGGCAGTATTTCGCATTGCCTCTCCGTCTCCAAACCATCCCGGGCAGCCGGCTCTGTAACGGCAGGCCATTTGGAGCCCGCCTCCGCCGTCCCCGGCGATCGACGCGCCTCGTTTGATTCCAGCGGGACTCGGCCCCGCGGCCGCGGCAGGCGTTAACGACTCCCGCTCCTCCCGGCCTGGACCGATCCGGCCCGGGTCCGAGTGTCAGCTCCGACGCAGCGCCGCCGGGCCGACCGTCGGCTCCGACGCAGCGCCGCCGGGTCGGCCGTCGATAACGATGTGATTTGTCAGCCGCCGCCCGCGATAATGGAGCGACCGACAGCGGCCTGTTACGGTCGGTCGAAAACGACCAACGGTTATCGCCTCGGCATCGGCGGCCTCACTTCGCCGGTATCGGCAGGTTGGTCTCACCGGAAACCGGGCCGTACTGGCGCTCTCGTCAGGGAACATGGCCGTCTCTCGCCAACGCAGCCACTTCGGGTGTGCTGTTTCAGCGACCCCTGTGTGCTGCCTGTGCCGCGGAAGGTCGTGGGCGCGCCTCGGAACGGCACGCTCCCGCGCCACAATGCAGCGATTGTGTCGCAATCGGCGACCACAGCGGTGCGCGGTGACAATGGGGCCCGGCGGCGGCGCGACGCTGCCGGCTTCCTGTCGGCCCCGTCTGGCGGTGTTTGTCTGTCTGTCTGTCTCGCCACCTGTCGGCCTGATCGGTACGGTACACAGAGGCCGGGACCGCCTGATCGGTACGGTACACAGAGGGCCGGGACCGCCTGATCGGTACGGTACACAGAGGGCCGGGACCGCCTGATCGGTACGGTACACAGAGGCCGGGACCGCCTGATCGGTACGGTACACAGAGGGCCGGGACCGCCTGATCGGTACGGTACACAGAGGCCGGGACCGCCTGATCGGTACGGTACACAGAGGCCGGGACCGCCTGATCGGTACGGTACACAGAGGGCCGGGACCGCCTGATCGGTGCGGTACACAGAGGGCCGGGACCGCCTGATCGGTACGGTACACAGAGGCCGGGACCGCCTGATCGGTACGGTACACAGAGGGCCGGGACCGCCTGATCGGTACGGTACACAGAGGGCCGGGACCGCCTGATCGGTACGGTACACAGAGGGCCGGGACCGCCTGATCGGTACGGTACACAGAGGGCCGGGACCGCCTGATCGGTACGGTACACAGAGGGCCGGGACCGCCTGATCGGTACGGTACACAGAGGGCCGGGACCGCCTGATCGGTACGGTACACAGAGGGCCGGGACCGCCTGATCGGTACGGTACACAGAGGGCCGGGACCGCCTGATCGGTACGGTACACAGAGGGCCGGGACCGCCTGATCGGTACGGTACACAGAGGGCCGGGACCGCCTGATCGGTACGGTACACAGAGGGCCGGGACCGCCTGATCGGTACGGTACACAGAGGGCCGGGACCGCCTGATCGGTACGGTACACAGAGGGCCGGGACCGCCTGATCGGTACGGTACACAGAGGGCCGGGACCGCCTGATCGGTACGGTACACAGAGGGCCGGGACCGCCTGATCGGTACGGTACACAGAGGCCGGGACCGCCTGATCGGTACGGTACACAGAGGGCCGGGACCGCCGCCGGCAGGACCGCAACAATCGCCGTGCGCCGGTGCCGCCCCGGCGGCTTTGATGCGACTAACGAGGCAGCCGCGGCAGCCGTGTGATACACTGATGCACCGTGCACAGCTGGCCGGCCGTGTGCACGGCGGCGGCGGTCACGTGACGAGGTGCTGAGGTGTCGGTCAGATCAGGCGGCCGTGATGTGCCGGGTAGTGACAGGGTGTTGGTGGGTTGCCTGGCATGTACGGCCGGCCGGTCAGGGCTTTGACAACACGTCTGAATGTGAATCATAACGCTATGTTCCTGACCGCTGACGTCATGTGCCTCCTTCGCAGGAACATCGTGTTCAACATCAGCCTGACGGACCTGACGGAGCGTCGGGAGGAGCGGCTCGAGTGGCACTCTGAGCCCGAGGATGTCGACCTGTGCATCATGAAGGGACTCGACGAGGTAACACACGACACACACACACACACACGCGGTCAAACATGTCGACCTGTGCATCATGAAGGGACTCGACGAGGTAACACACGACACACACACACCCCCGCGGTCAAACATGTCGACCTGTGCATCATGAAGGGACTCGACGAGGTAACACACGACACACACACACACCCGCGGTCAAACATGTCGACCTGTGCATCATGAAGGGACTCGACGAGGTAACACACGACACACACACACACACCCGCGGTCAAACGTACATACATACAACGGCAGAATGCCTCTCCGTGCTCCGTCTGGAAAGTCTGGACTGTTAACCACGGGGGACAGTTTGCCATTCTTTGATGGATGGTTGGTAATGCTCCTCAGATATGCAGCGGAGGCATTGCTAACTTGCTGGACACGCCGCTAACTTGGCACGCCGCTAACTTTGTGCCGATCCCTGCGGACTGAAACGGAGAACGTAGTGGCGGGGTCGCCTCTGCCACGTGCGGTGGAACGTAGTGGCGGGGGTCGCCTCTGCCACGTGCGGTGGAACGTAGTGGCGGGGGTCGCCTCTGCCACGTGCGGTGGAACGTAGTGGCGGGGGTCGCCTCTGCCACGTGCGGTGGAACGTAGTGGCAGGGTCGCCTCTGCCACGTGCGGTGGAACGTAGTGGCAGGGGTCGCCTCTGCCACGTGCGGTGGAACGTAGTGGCGGGGGTCGCCTATGCCATGTGCGGTGGAACGTAGTGGCGGGGGTCGCCTCTGCCACGTGCGGTGGAACGTAGTGGCGGGGGTCGCCTCTGCCACGTGCGGTGGAACGTAGTGGCAGGGGTCGCCTCTGCCACGTGCGGTGGAACGTAGTGGCGGGGGTCGCCTATGCCACGTGCGGTGGAATGTAGTGGCGGGGGTCCTCTGCCACGTGCGGTGGAACGTAGTGGCGGGGTCGCCTCTGCCACGTGCGGTGGAACGTAGTGGCGGGGTCGCCTCTACCACGTGCGGTGGCCGGTGACTGGCACGGTGTCCCCGGGGAAAAGCCACGCTTAGCGCGATCAGACAGAACTCAAAATGCAAATTGTGCCCACCGTTCACAGTCCATTTATACGTTTAATCGTTCTGTCGAAACCTGGAGAGCATCGAATCGCTGAATGAATATCAATTATCGCCCGTGGGTTATTATCGAGAGTGATGTCAGAGGTCGCATGCCGCCTTACAGCGTCAGTCCGGTGCTGTACCGGTGCTGCGTGACCGCGCAACGGGACGCGTTATCAATCATCGGGTTCACGGCTCTGAAGGAAGGTGACATCAGCGTGGTTATGACCATCATCAAAGTGACCCTGAACAGAGCTGCAGTGACCCTGAACAGAGCTGCACAGTGCACAGTGTCCCTAGGCGAGGCCGGACGATGAGGCGCGCTTCGCTGCGTCTTTTGTTGTCTCGTGTCATGTCTCACACCTCCCGTGTCTGCCTCGACAGGAGGCGTGCCACAACTACATCCGAGTGCTCGCCAAGAGGGGAGACGACCAACTGTTCGTCTGCGGCACCAACTCCTACAAGCCCAAGTGTCGCAGTTACAAGAAGCACCCGGTACGGCCGCTGGCCGCATGGCGGCATTTAATTAGCATAACTGTGCTTTAATACGTCGTCGCTGCTCGTCCCCTCGTTCTGTGGGAGAACAGATGTCATTTCGGACGTTTTTCCGGCCTCTGTCGCCAGTATTTAATTTCGGACGTCTCCGGAAATCCCCAGTTAAAACGCCATCAGGGAGCGATTGGGCCGAGATTCAGTTGACAAACGACCCTATGATAAATGGGCCTGCGTCGGCGGCCGCGCTCTGGCCTCTGTTGGAGTCGTTCTGGCCTCTGTGGGACGCGTGCTGGAGTGGCCCAGAGACTCCAGTCCCCGCAGTTGTGATGTCTGACCGTATTTTAGCCGGAGTCTGGGGCGCTTGTTTTAGCGTTGTGTTTCTGGTCCGGCTGTGTCCGTGTGCGGGAGAATGTGGGCCGTGAGTGCTGTAGAGCCTAGAGGTGTGTTGTGTGACGTGATTGTCGCGTGTTTCAGGAGGTCGGATACCTGCCCAAGGGTGGCGAGCGAGACGGCCGCGGTCTCTGTCCGTTCGACCCCAACCACAACAGCACTGTCACATTCGTCGGTGAGTGGCAACGCAGAAACTCGCTCCCCGTCGCGCCTCCCCACAGCTACCGGGGCGGCACGCCACCGGTCAAGCAGCGCGCCATGATGGCCACAGTGGCGGCCGGGGTCAGACGCTCCGGTCAGACGCCGGGCCGGTCGGCTATCGCTCCAGCCCGGCCGTGACCGCGCGCGCGCGACCGCCGCTGACCGGCCTGCGCACGTGACTCGGCTGCTGATCAGGTGCCACCGACCGGCCGGCTGACTCGCCTCGACTCGCCTCGACTCGACTCTCCGGCTTCGAGTCGGTCAGGGGCGGCCGAGCGGGGCTCATGACGCTCAGCAAGCCATGCGTCATCCCAGAGAGCCGGAAATACCGTCACACCGGGAAAGGCAGACGGATAATGGCGAGAGGTGGACTGGACTGCGCAGGCGCCGTGACCCCGACCGGCGGCCGGTCATACATGTGGCGGCCGGCTCGAGGCGACGTGACGGGTGTCACGCTGCTGACGTGGTTCTGCCCGGCCACGTGACCGGGAGCCGGTCGTGAGCGCTGAACCACGCTGAACCCTGCGGGAGGGGGACTGGCACGGCACGGGAGACTGGCTGGTCTACAGCGCAACTCGGTCGGCGATACAAACTGGCCGCCGCGCCGCCGCAGAGAACGCCGTACCTCGAGCCACGGCTGCGCCTGGTAGTTGGGTCCACATTTGTGAGAGAGCGTTCGTCGGCGGTGCTGACTGGGAACAAATGGCGCCCGGTTGTTTGTTCCGTGATGCAGGGCGGCCTTTTTCAGCGCCGGCTGTGTGTTGTGCCGTGCCCGCGGACGGAACAGTTGTTTGCATCTGGTGTGTGTGGGTGACCGGGCGCTGTTCGGAAAGCCAATCTTATCGGCGGCCTGTGCGCGGTGCTGACTGGAAATGTCAGCACCATTCTGTGGTCATTGTTCACCGCCTGGCCGCCGCTGACCAGGCGCTCATTGTTGGTCACGTTACACGTCCTCTGTGTTTCGGTCCCCGGGGGTCATCGGTCACTCCAGAACACGGGGGCGCGACGACAGCACCATCAGTAACCGCTGCTCCGCTCTGACCTAATGGCGCGCCGCTAACTACAAATCCGTGTGTCTGCTGGCGGCGCGGCGTCCGCGGGTCGCCCGGCCGGACCGGTGCGGTCACTGCCCCCGTGCCTGGTCAGAGCGGCGGCGGTGGCGGAGGCGGCGGCCTTACGCGCCCCGGGCCGGCCGCCGCGCGCCGCCCGGGGACTGCCACCGCTGCCGGCACAGAGAGGAGTTTTTGTCACTTTGAATCGGCGCCGTAACGGGTGGCGGCTGGCGTGGAAACGGTTCAGTGGGCCGGGCAGCACGTGCCGGCCGGTGTTTGGGTTGGCCGGTGGACGCGTGTGGTGGCGTCTGCTGCGTGTCCTGAGAGCGCGCACTGTTCCCTGTTTGTGTACGAGGACAGCGGGAGGCCCGACCGACATGACGCGGATACACAGACGCATACGAAACACGCACACACCGGCGACCTGCTCAGGCGGCGAGACGAGATGGCGTGGTGTCTGCCAAATAAACATGGTGATGGCCATGGATGCGCAGAGATCGTTATTCAGTGTGTCGTACATAATTATTAACTGAATTATTGATGTTTGTATCGATGCTAGTGACTAGTATGAAGCACTGCGGTGTATTTTACGTGTGTGACTGACCGGGGGTTTGTGTGATTTCAGACGGAGAGACATACGCCGGTACGGTGGCCGACTTTGCCAGCTCCGACCCGCTCATCTACCGCGGCAATAGGCCGCTACGCACGGAAAAGTTCGAGCTCAAACAGCTCAACGGTGAGTCCCGGGACCTCCAGACCCACCTGGCCGCTGTCCCGGCAGACAGCGACACTGCCCGTCAGATGGGACCTCCAGACCCACCTGACCGCTGTCCCGGCAGGCATCGACACTGCCCGTCAGATGTACCGATCCTGTCTCCAGCCAGCGCCATGCTCAGAACACAGGGACGTGGGAGACCCCCCCCCCCCCCGAGTTCGCCCAGAGTCCGCCCAGAGTCCGCGACTCCGTGGTATCTGGCGCCATCACACACTGGCCGCCGCCGGCGCCGCCACAGTCGTGAGGCGACACTAACGACGTGCTAATCCGCCGCCGGCGCGCTCCGCCACCACGCCACTGTAATGGTCGGCGCGCTCCGCCACCACGCCACTGTAATGGTCGGCGCGCTCCGCCACCACGCCACTGTAATGGTCGGCGCGCTCCGCCACCACGCCACTGTAATGGTCGGCTAAGACACGCGCTGTCCTCAGCGGCAGGTGTAAGCGCTGTTAGGCGGCGTAAGCGCTGTTTGGCGACGTAAGCGCTGTGTAAGCCTGGATGACTGCACAGTGTGGGGGTGCCGTGCCGGGCGGCGCCGTCTCGGTCTGTAGAGGGGGGGGGGAGGAGGAGGGGAGGGTCGTTGGTCGGCCGGCCGGCCGGCCATCCATCCATCCATCCATCCATCCATCCATCCATCCATCCATCCATCCATCCATCCATCCATCCATCCATCCATCCATCCATCCATCCATCCATCCATCCATCCATCCATCCATCCATCCATCCATCCATCCATCCATCCATCCATCCATCCATCCATCCATCCATCCATCCATCCATCCATCCATCCATCCATCCATCCATCCATCCATCCATCCATCCATCCATCCATCCATCCATCCATCCATCCATCCATCCATCCATCCATCCATCCATCCATCCATCCATCCATCCATCCATCCATCCATCCATCCATCCATCCATCCATCCATCCATCCATCCATCCATCCATCCATCCATCCATCCATCCATCCATCCATCCATCCATCCATCCATCCATCCATCCATCCATCCATCCATCCATCCATCCATCCATCCATCCATCCATCCATCCATCCATCCATCCATCCATCCATCCATCCCATCCCATCCCATCCCATCCCATCCCATCCCATCCCATCCCATCCCATCCCATCCCATCCCATCCCATCCCATCCCATCCCATCCCATCCCATCCCATCCCATCCCATCCCATCCCATCCCATCCCATCCCATCCCATCCCATCCCATCCCATCCCATCCCATCCCATCCCATCCCATCCCATCCCATCCCATCCCATCCCATCCCATCCCATCCCAGCCAGCCAGCCAGCCAGCCAGCCATCCACCCATCCACCCATCCACCCATCCACCCATCCACCCATCCACCCATCCACCCATCCACCCATCCACCCATCCACCCATCCACCCATCCACCCATCCACCCATCCACCCATCCACCCATCCACCCATCCACCCATCCACCCATCCACCCATCCACCCATCCACCCATCGACCCATCCACCCATCCACCCATCCACCCATCCACCCATCCACCCATCCACCCATCCACCCATCCACCCATCCATCCATCCATCCATCCATCCACCCATCCATCCTCTGGCCTTGATGGGCCATCAGACGCGGCGCTGAGTACTGCTCTGCTCTGTCGTTCCGGCCGCTGCTGCTCTGCACTGCCACTGTTCCGCTGCTCCTGCGCGGACCCCGGTCATCTAGGCTGGCCGTGTTCCCGCCATCCCGCCATTGTGGCACGTCAGGCGACCATTGTGTGGCCGGCTACTTATGAAGCGTCACGTGCTGGGCCGTGATGCCTCGTGTGACGGCGCTGTGGTTCCCCTGTGACGCCCGGCGGCGCTCCCAAGCGAATGGAGCTGGCAAGTAAAGCGCAGAAGCAGAATCCACTCGGGACTGTCTACGGGCCTATCTGTCGGGCCTAACTGTCGGGCCTAACTGTCGGGCCTATTTGGGCCGACGGGTTTATTGTGGTGGCTACGTGAGAGTACGTGGTCCTGCGAGAGAGGACCTCCCAAGACTGGGGTAACCGGGTTGTCCGGATGTTCCGAGCACGTGCGCCTCACCTTTCATAGGACCTAAACTCCGGCTCGGGAGCGTTTGAGGGCAGCTCCATCGCAGGGCAGCGGTGGCGAGCTGGAGTTACAGCCCTGGCCTCTGGTCTCTGGTCTCAGCATCCGGCCGATAAACTGGAGCTGAGGTGCGCAGCAGAGGGGCCTGCACGTGACGTGATGGCGTGAGGCACCAGCCGGATTCCGGGCTGCCATCAGTGATCAGTAGGCCGTCAGTGCGCCCCACCGACGACGTATCCGGGACCGAGCTGGGCATCGGAGGGAGCGCTCAGTGCACCCACTCAGCTCGGGTTAGGCGATGTTTCGGGCTGCGGTGGACATGACATGCATTGCTACCTGCATCCTACCTGTACCGGCCGAGTCCCGACTGCAGTGCGGCATGGCGGCGAGCTGTATAAATAACAGCTAAACACCGCTGTATAACACCGTTGTTGTCATATCTCTTTAGCCGGACTGACAAGTTCTCGTTTGGCTTTTTTCCTCTTCTGAAACCAGTTTGAGGTGCGACCAGACGTCGGGCCGGTCTATTCTGGGATACGGCCAGAGTGGGAATGAGTGAACACTGCTGATAACACTGCTGAGGCAGCCGCTCAGTGGCGATAGACTGCTGCTAGGCAAAATACGGCGGGGAAATCCTAGAGCTATATGTTCTTAGAGCTATATGTCAGATTGCTAATGTGTGCTGTCTCACTAGCGATGTGCTCAGAGTCGCAATGGTAGATTAAATGTATCATTGAGTAACAGCCAGCATTTTTCTGGTCGCTATTTTGTCGTTGCCTATTTTGTCGGTAAGCCACCGGGGACATGGCAGTCAATCAGCTCGTTGAGTACGCGACAAGAGACAAGTAGTGCCATACATCGTCCTGCTCCACCGTAATAGCCTGCGACGGGGACGGACGACCTGGCGTCCCTGCCGACCGAGGCTACTGCGGCGACCAGGCGGTACACGTGGCGGCCACAGCGGCGTGCGAGGGAGGAGCCGCGGCGCTGCTCCGAGCCGCTTTTGGAGTGCTGGTCTCGCTTGTCGGTCCGGCCGGCGGTCGTGTGGTCCATGTCTGACCGCCGCTGCGGCTGCGGCTGCGGCTGTAGCTGTAGCTGCGGCTGCGGCTGCGGCTGCGGCTACGGCTGCGGCTGCGGCTGCGGCTGCGGCTGCGGCTGCGGCTGCGGCTGCGGCTGCGGCTGCGGCTGCGGCTGCGACTGCGGCTGCGGCTGCGGCTGCGGCTGCGGCTGCGGCTGCGGCTGTGGCTGTGGCTGTGGCTGTGGCTGTGGCTGTGGCTGCGGCTGCGGCTGCGGCTGCGGCTGCGGCTGCGGCTGCGGCTGCGGCTGCGGCTGCGGCTGTGGCTGCGGCTGCGGCTGCGGCTGCGGCTGCGGCTGCGGCTGTAGCTGTGGCTGTGGCTGTGGCTGTGGCTGTGGCTGTGGCTGTAGCTGTAGCTGTAGCTGTAGCTGCGGCTGCGGCTGCGGCTGCGGCTGCGGCTGCGGCTGCGGCTGCGGCTGTGGCTGTGGCTGTCAGTGACAGCTGTGCAGCAGCGGCGGTGGCGGCGGCGGCCGTGCCGTGCCGCCGTCTGGCCGCGGCCGGCCCGGCTGAGCGCGTGTCCGCCGCCCGCTGACGACCTGCCTCTCATCCCATCAGCGGACGGCTGAGGCCGGCGCTGCTGTTTGGAGTGGAGGCACTTCAGCACTCGGCCGCGCCAGCTCTGTTTGGGAGACGAACAGCTGTCGCCGGCGGGAACGGGGGGGGGGGGGGGGGGGTGGCGCACACTCTCAGAGCTGTCTGGCAGCCGTCCGCCATCGCCGGGAAGACAGAGACTCGGCCGGTCCCTTGTCCGATATTTGGGTCCGATCGGGTCCGGATCGGGCTCGTTCCGAATGGCCTGGGCTCCGATTGCTGCGGGGATGATTCACAGTGATCGTCTGATTGGCTGTCTGGCGGCGATGCGCTGGAAGTGACGGCGTTCGATTAAAACCCGCACTTTATCCCTCGCAGAGGTCAATCCGTTAAGCTTCCATTTCATATCCGACACGGATTTCTAGGCGGCCGGGAGCCGCCGGCCGGAGACGCAGGAGACGCAGCAGAACAAATGATTTGGAAGCACGCCTCCTCGGTCGAGTAACGGCGTGGTCCCAATGAACCGGCAGCTCGTTCCACGCCCTGACCGAGAAGCGCACGGGAGGTGGTTGTAGTGGTGGTGGTGGTGGTGGTGGCATCTCCTGACCATCTCTGGCCTCTGCCAGGGCTCGGCATCACAGACTGGTAGCGCTGATCCCGTGCAGGGTGAGCCCCTGCCGCTGGTGTACCTTGTCCACCCGCCGGCATGGCTGCACAGTGCACCGTGCACACTGCACAGTAATATGGAGTGACGCCCCGGCCGACCCGCCGCTCTCACTCATCGGACCACGCCCTGCCCCGCCGTGCAGCCCCGCCGCCCAGCCCCGCCGTCCAGCCCCGCCGCCCAGCCCCGCCGCCCAGCCCCGCAGCCCTGTCCCGCCGTCCAGCCCCGCCGCCCTGTCCCGCCGCCCAGCTCCGCCGCCCAGCCCCGCCGTCCAGCCCCGCCGTCCAGCTCCGCCGCCCAGCCCCGCCGTCCTGTCCGCTGGTCTCCGATGTTAGCGGGATGACAGGGCCGCTCACCGGCAGACGCCGCCCGCTGGGCAGGGCCACAGGCCGAGTAAGGGATCGGGTGATGCTACCGGGGCCGCTCACCGGCAGACAGCTGGGCAGGCCGAGTACGGGGATCGGGTGATGCTACCGGGGCCGCTCACCGGCAGACAGCTGGGCAGGCCGAGTGCGGGGATCGGGTGATGCTACCGGGGCCGCTCACCGGCAGACAGCTGGGCAGGCCGAGTACGGGGATCGGGTGATGCTACCGCCCCCGGCACTCCCAGTCGCTGCTCTGGCGACTCCCGACCCCTGTGGGAGCAGAATGTTTAGTCGCCGCACGGAGAATAGCTGTTTTTGGCTCTGAAGAAAACCAAAACAATCCATGGTCCCGTCGCTCCCATGGTCCGCTCTCAGTGGGTGTGGGCTGTGAACGTATGACGCCTGTTTACCTGCGCCGTGCCCAGTAAATGGCCCGGCAGCCGGCGCCGCTATATCGGGACGGACAGGGGTAAACACGGTGTCGGCCGCTGACGAGCTGCCCCCCCCCCCCCCGCTGCCGCCGCTGCCGCCGACCATTTTCAGGGCCCATGATTGACGAGGCTGTCTTGCGTCAGTGACTAGCGACGTCAGTGATGGTTGCCGATCGACTCCTTCCTTTCCGACCGTCCTCGCATTGCTGCGCGGTCGTTTATTCACCGTCAGCCTAAGCGTCTGTGCGCCGCCGGTCTGCCGAGCCGGTCCGGCGGAGGTCTCGGCTCCGTACCGTCGGTTGCGGGAGGGTGAGGAGGAGGGGCAGCGCTGACCACCGGGCCAGGCCGGGCCAGGCGGGGCCATCACTCGCCCCAGCTGCAGATAATGGCTCCGAGCGGCAGACGGCTATTGGAGGCGCCGGCTGCAGCTCGGAGGCGGGCTTCGGCAGCACGGTGGACCGGCCAGACGGTCCGGTCCGGTTCGGTTCGGTTCGGTTCGGTTCGGTTCGGTTCGGTTCGGTTCGGTTCGGTTCGGTTCGGTTCGGTTCAGTCCGCTCCGGTCACACGGTCCACGGCTGCTCGTTCCGATCAACCACGGCCGTGCGCCTGATGGCACCTATATCGGGACGGACCGGACCGTCTGGCCGGTCCGGTCATCAACACAACTCGACAAGACTGGCAGACGGGGTGGCACGGCTATGTCGGAAGAAAACTGGGATTTATTTCATTATACTCATTTCATATAGATATTGAGTTGCCTTGAGTATACTGACAATAACTGAACGATTCACACATCGTTTGTGTTGTTTGTTCTGTTAACTTTATGGCTGTCTCATTCCTGTCTAACGGTGTGTTCCCGTTCGTTTTCAGCTCCGAGTTTCGTGGGCTCGATGGAGTACGGCGATCACGTGTACTTCTTCTTCCGAGAGACGGCCGTGGAGTACATCAACTGTGGCAAGGTACGTGTGTGTACCGGTACCGTGACCCTCGTACGATCAGTACCAAACGACTCCAGCTCAGCGCCCCCCGCCCCCCCCCCCCCCCCCCCACCATCACCATCACCATCACCATCACCATCACCATCACCATCACCATCACCATCACCATCACCATCACCATCACCATCACCATCACCATCACCATCACCATCACCATCACCATCACCATCACCATCACCATCACCATCAGCATCACCGCCGCTGCCGCTGCCGCTGCCGCCGCCACCACCACCACCACCACCACCACCACCACCACCACCACCACCACCACCACCACCACCACCACCACCACCACCACCACCACCACCACCACCACCACCACCACCACCACCACCACCACCACCACCCACCACCACCCACCACCACCACCACCACCACCACCACCACCACCACCACCACCACCACCACCACCACCACCACCACCACCACCACCACCACCACCACCACCACCACCACCCACCACCCACCACCCACCACCCACCACCCACCACCCACCACCCACCACCCACCACCCACCACCCACCACCCACCACCCACCACCCACCACCCACCACCCACCACCACCACCACCACCACCACCACCACCACCACCACCACCACCACCACCACCACCACTACCACTACCACTACCACTACCACTACCACCACTATCACCACGTATAGCGATCCGATGGTCGTGACGACGGCATCAATATTTTAATGGCGGAACGGGAAACCGACGGTCCGATGATCGTGCCGCCTTTGGTTTGGTATTGGTTTGACATTGGTTTTGAGACAGGCGACATACATGTAGTATTTGGTATGTGAGGTGAACACAGAACACTGTTAGCGATCAGTGACGCCTTGGATGCCGATGCAGCAGAGTGTATAGACCCAGTCTGCGCTGGTAAGAAATGTCTGACTAAGACCGGTAAGATCACAGCGATCAGTGGTTATCTGATGGCGGGCAGAAATATCACCGTCATGTTTCCCGACGAATGCAGGATACAATCTCGCCTATCTCAAACGGTACTGGCGGCTTTTATAGCCTTGGGATTAGAGCTCAGATCTTGTTCTCACACATGCTTGTGTACGCAGCTAGCCTTCGGAACCGCATCGCTTATTGCGTCTGTAGTCGCTAATCTCGTATGTCTGTTGTTCGCGCAGAGGTCCTATTCTCGCGTGGCGCGGGTCTGTAAGAAGGACAGGGGCGGCCCGTACAAGCACGAGAACAAATGGACGTCGTTCCTCAAGTCCAGGCTCAACTGTTCCATCCCGGGTGAATACCCATTCTACTTCGATGAGATTCGTGAGTATACAATCACACGACTTGTGTTTTGGCAGTAGCGAGGACATGCTTTCCCCAATCGTTCTGTTTGTTGTTGTTCGTTAATTCAGAAGACTAGATTAATAAAGATGGATTCTATGCTTGGTCGGTCTGTCAGAGTCATTTTCCGTGAACGTATACCGTGAATAGTTGTAAACCTCGGTACCGTTATGTCGGCTCTGTTGGCGAGTGAGCGAGTGTTTCCACCTGTTTGGTGAGTTTAGTCCCCCACCTGGCCGCCTACACGCCACGTCATCACATCACATCACATCGCCAGAGTCGATCTCGACCCAGCACATCACACACCTCTCGTGTTCGGAGAAGTGTTGACCGTTTGTGACATCGTATCCTGATAACGACCGCTGACGTGCCGTGCTCCTGTGCTGTCCCTCTCCAGAGTCGATCTCGACCCAGCACATCACACACCTCCCTGGTGTTCGGAGAAGTGTTGACCGTTTGTGACATCGTATCCTGATAACGACCGCTGACGTGCCGTGCTCCTGTGCTGTCCCTCTCCAGAGTCGATCTCGACAGTTCAGAGCGGCGTCTACGGCGGCCGGTCGGAGCAGATTCTGTACGCCGTCTTCACCACGCCCGTCAACAGCATCCCCGGCTCGGCCATCTGCGCATTCCGAATGGCCGACCTGGTCGACACGTTCAACGGCGCCTTCAAGCACCAGGAGGACATGAACTCCAACTGGCTGCCGCTGAAAAACTCGCAGGTGCCCAGTCCGCGGCCGGGCGGGTGCGTCAACGACTCTCGGCGTCTGTCGGACGCGCACCTGAACTTCATCCAGTCGCACCCGCTGATGGACGGCGCGGTGCCGTCGCTGCACGGCCGGCCGCTGCTGGCGCGCACCAGCCTGCGGCACCGGCTCACCAAGATCGCCGTGGACCCGCAGGTCCGCGCCGCCGACGGCACACTCTACGACGTGCTCTTCATCGGAACAGGTGAGATAGAGCAACGCGCCGGGGTCCGGTGGTGGGGGCGTGGGGGCGTTTTGCGGCAGTTGACCTGGAAACTGTCGGTTTGTGACAGTTTGTGACAGTTTGTGATAGTTTGTGTGTATGTGACTTATCACAAGTCTGTCGCAGCTGTGTAAACCTTCCGTACTTACGCAGCGTGGTATCTTCTTGTGAGTGATACGTACTGTTCTAAATTACACTATTTGCGCACTGCGAGTGTTTAGCGCTCGTTAGCTCTGCTCTAAAACTAGCTGGCTCCCACTGTGCTGACCTTTACACCCTGTCTGCTGTTTCTGACGGCGTATGTCCTTCTCTCGGTCTGTGTTCCGCTTGGCGACTGGGACTTCTGGCTATCTCTCTCACCCTGCCTGCTGTTTATGACGTCATGTTTAACCCGCGTCGTGTTCTCCGGCAGACAACGGCCGCGTGCTGAAGGCGGTGAACGCCGCCTCCGGCTCGGCGTCGGTGCGCGCCGAGCCGGTTCTCATCGAGGAGCTCGAGGTGCTGGCCAGCGGAGCGCCCGTCACCAACCTGCTGGTCTCGCGCCAGCCCGGCACGCCGCCGCGCCTGATCGTCGTCACCGACGACGAGGTGCACGCGCTGCCGTTGCACCGGTGCGGCGACAAGTCGGTGCGCTGCGCCGACTGCGTCCGTCTACAGGACCCGTACTGCGGCTGGGAGGCGGCCGGCCAGCGGTGCGCGCCCATCGACTCGCCCGCCTGGCCGGAGGGCGTGGCCGTGGTGCAGAATGTCAGCCACGGCGTCCACCCGCACTGTCCGCCCAGTGAGTACCCAGACCACCAGGAGGGGGCCGCCGCCGGCGCCGGCCTGTCACACCAGTTAGCTCTGTGTATGAGTTGTGGCCTTGTTGATTCGGAGCGCCGCCTGTACTGCGGAGCGCTGTGCGTGGTCGTTTGTTTCATTTAAGATGATAAAGTTGCTGCATAATTCCTTCGGTGTAGCGCTTAACTGGCTCTTGTGTCAGAGCTAGCCGAAACGCGCTGTCAAAATTGTGGCGGAATTCAGGAAGCTCTAGCTGCTAGGCTTATTAACCCTCTGCGTTTTTATGCTGGTTTTGCCGGAAAACGAGGGAATGTGTGTTAACACGAATAAAGCGAACGTGCCGTTGATTGATGGTGGTGATTTTCAACACATATTTCCTTGTTTTACAGGTTCGGATCGCGAGCCGAAAATTCTCTACCAAGAGGCAACGAGTAAGTACTCTTTACGTATATTGCACATCTATCTGCTTTATGCATTTTGTTTTGTTGCCCGTTTTCCTGCACTGTTCTGTTTTGTTTTTGCACTGCTACCATTTTATTTGCACTGCCGGGCACGCTGCTTGTCTGTGTGTCCGCTGCCGCCTGTCTGTATGTGTGTGTGTCTGTAGCGGCCCGTGTCTGTCTGCTTGTTGTAGCTCCTCCCAGCACGGCGGCCAGTGCTGTGGGTGCGGCGGTGCCGTGTGCCTGTGGCTCAGGGCCGGCTTCCTCTGGCTCCGAGGCGGCCCGCACCCCCACCGTCCCGCGCACCCGCACCGACACCGACACAGACTCTGCTGATCAGCTAGGTCAGTAAGATGCGCCGCCAAATCCGGCCGCTCTTGGTGGAAGTTTATACACAATTGCTTATCTTCATTGTATTGTCTCGGCACGTTTATCTCAAATTGTAGGAAGATATTTCTAGTCTGAAAACAATGACCTGTAATGTTATTGAAATGGCTTTAACGCTACCATACGTGCAACACTACACCTTAGCTTCCTCATTACCACTACTGCACTTAGACAAGTTTCCTGTTCTTCTCGTTCGGAATATGCATGGCGTATGCACAAAAATGACTGGCAGCTGGTATAGAGGACCGTTAATAAAGGACACACCACTGGGTCCATTGCAGAGCGAGGCCGCTATAACGCTGTGAAGCGCGGGCATAAGATTCTCGACATACTGGAGCAGCCAAAGTCGTACCAGGCCGGTCAGGCCATCGGTAAGTAGTCTGCTTAATCTCTCCCCGTAGTGGCCGCCCCGCTTCTGGCTGTGGTTCTGGTCTGCTTTGTAGTGCGTAGTATCATGTGGCGCGATACCTCGCTGCTGGCATGCCCGCGCGGTGACGGTCTGTGGGTGACGCATTCCGCGCGGTGACGGTCTGTGGGTGACGCATTCCGTGCGGTGACGGTCTGTGTGGGTGTGTGACGCATTCCGCGCGGTGACGGCCTGTGTGGGAGACGCATTCCGCGCGGTGACGGTCTGTGTGGGTGACGCATTCCGCGCGGTGACGGTCTGTTTGGGTGACGCATTCCGCGCGGTGACGGTGTGTTTGGGTGACGCATTCCGCGCGGTGACGGTCTGTGTGCGTGACGCATTCCGCGCGGTGACGGTCTGTGTGGGTGACGCATTCCGCGCGGTGACTGTGTGTGTGGGTGACGCATTCCGCGCGGTGACGCTGTGTGTGGGTGACTCATTCCGCCATAGCTGCGGTCTGTGACTGGTCTGTGGTCCTGTGGTCCCTAACACACATCGCCTTCCGCCGGCTGTCGCATCGCTTAGTTGATGGCTGTTGCCGCGGTATGCGTCATGTGCAGTGCTGCGCTAATGTGTGTGGAATGCACGGCCACGATTGCTATGGCCGCCTCTTGTATTGTCCGGTCTGCGCTGCACGATACCGCTGCACAATCGGCGTGCTGATCAAATTGTCAGTGTTGCGTTTTTATCGTGTTCAGTTTGCACTGACTGCGGCTGCTCTCTGCGTCGTGTCGGAGCCAGCGGGCACCGTTACTGACTGGTTTTCGTTCTGCCTGTCCACAGAGTCTCAGTACGTGACCAGTGCCGAGGCAGCTGTCTACACGGCCGAGACGCTGGCCGTTGCCGTGGTAACCACCTGCCTGCTGGCCATGTTGATTGGCTTCCTGGCCGGCTGGCTGTTCTCGCGCCGCTGTTGGCGCCTGCGCAATGAGCCATACTACGAGACGCCGCACCTGGACCACCAGTCCAAGATGAAACAGATGGAGACGGCCGCGCAGGGCAAACCCGATAACAGGTGAGGCGACGCTGCAATTAGCCTTTTGTTCTCAGATCCTTCAATGATAATCAGCACCTGGCGTGACTGATTTTTACTCCGGATGTGTTGCTGGCGATAAATATCCATTGTTTAAGTGTGGAAGCGGACATGACAGCAGAGCGATATCCTGGTTGCTAATCAGTCTATTGAATAATCACTGTCATTAAACACACCGTTGACCACCTTCGTTTTCCTCTGCCAGGTGTGACCAGAACTTCCTAAACGGCGAGCCGCCTCCGACGTTCCTGGTCAACAACGGCAAACAGATCAACTTGGTGGTCAACCAGACGAAAAACAGCAACGGCAAGAACGCCAACTCGGCGGCCGACAACAAGCCGCTGCAGAAAGTGCGCAAAATGTACTTGTAGTGCACGCCGCGGCCGGCAGACAGTCCAGCGCAGCGCCCCTGGCGGTGATCTGTGGAACTATTACGGCCGGCCGGCCCACGGACGCTGTAGGTCACTGGCGGGTGGTGGCGCCGCCGGTGTGATCCGGCATCACTAGAGCTTCGGCCGCCGGCCGCCAGGGCGCGGCGGCCGGGACGGGCGGTCCGCGCGCCACAGTACCGGCTTGCTGGCGGCCGCCGGGGCCGGCGGGTGGAACATTGCGCACACAGGCAGCTGCACATGAACCCTGTACAAATGTGGATAGTGCGAGATCATGTTGTTATTGTTGACCCGCTGTTGGTGCCCGCCGGAGAGATGT
The DNA here is from genome assembly GCA_036785665.1 of Chirona hameri. Lineage (NCBI taxonomy): Eukaryota > Metazoa > Arthropoda > Thecostraca > Balanomorpha > Balanidae > Chirona > Chirona hameri. The sequence goes on along the minus strand of JAXIVJ010001490.1, from coordinate 30,106 downwards.
TTATTGTCTAGCTCGTCGAGGAGCCACGTGCCAAGCGTGGTTGGTGTGCTGTTGTGTGCTATTCGAGATCGTGTCGTTCCATCCATGCTTCCCATCACGCGTCTCCCATCATTATCATCATCCCGCCGTCATCTCATCCTGTCCCGGTCCTCTGTCTAGTGTCCCGGTTCTCTGTCAGTCGGCCATAGACATGTCCCGGTTCTCTGTCAGTCGGCCATAGACATGTCCCGGTCCTCTGTCGTGACGACATATCCGTGATCCCTGTGTTGACAATAATGCTGCGTTTGTGGACATGTGGACATTCTCTTAAGGCGCCACGCTCATTGCGTTACTGTACTGATTTCGTACCTCGCCGACCTGTGGCGACTAGTACGATGACGATGGACTTAATTTGCCTTTTGGCCAACTGTTCGGCACATTTCGTTCTCGAGAACAGGACTACGACGTAAACTGGATTTTTATGCGGCATTGCGCCTATTTATTTGTTTTAACGCACTATTGTGTGAAGTTTGTGACAATTGTGACTTGTTTCGAGCCGGTGACGTCATCGATTTACGACCAGGACAGCTGACGGCGGCGGACTTGGCTGAAGCCAGCTTCTGGTCGGCCCGATATTATATGTAGAGCGAGCTCGAGCTGGCCTCTGAGTTCGCTCCTGGTGCCGCTACCAGAGACAGGTGATAGAGACCTGTGCCTTGCTGAACAGTGGACACCCATCGATAAATGAATGATTGTAATCAATACTGATTAATGATGGGTGTGGGTGTCTGAGTGCATTTTATCGTGTATTGTGAGACATTTACTTTGTGTTGTGTAAATAACGTGCAACATCATCAATATAAATGTGTAATAATGAAGTGATTGTTTTGACGCAGGCAACTGGAAAAAACGGTCTGCATGAGAATGGGACGTTCAATAGTGTAGTGAATTCCTAGTCTGATGGGCAGTCAGTCGAGTATTGACCCTGAGCCAGAAAGAGCAGGACCCATAATTGCTTTATAGCGACCTTAACGCCGTTTGTTATTGGGATATTAGGGATGGCGTGACTGAGCCTGGGGGTCTGGAGCGCTCATTTTGTTACAAGGCGTCACACCTCGTCACACCTCGTCACACCTGGTGCTAGACCGAAACCCAGGTGTACCCGCCGGGAATCGAACCCCGGTCCCTGGTACGGGAAGCAGTGATTCTACCCCGGCGCCAGCTTTCCGCATGATGAACTCCATGTCCTGGAGCCCGTTTCTTTAATGGATACTCCACGCAAATATTGATTAAATCGAATCAAATCGATGCAAATCCCTGCTAAAACAAACAGACGTCAGCATCTTCGCATGGTATATTGCGCTTTGTCATGACTTACACAATAAGCATATCACAGCCAGAAACAAATGCACGCTTTGACAAAAGCGTCATAAGTCCCAAATAATCGCGTCAGTACACACTCGCACCACCCCGAGCGTACTATATTCCCGCAACGCGACAACGCGCCAATAGCCAAACAGGTTCCGCTTAGATTGCGCACAAACAAAGTCGAAAGCAGTAACGCTTGGGAGTGAGCAGGCAGGGACACACCTGACACCTACACATCGCACCCACATCCTATACACACACACACATACACGCACACGCACACGCACACGCACACGCACACGCACACGCACACGCACACGCACACACCACCTGCCTGAGTGGTGCACATTTCCACGCTGTTAGACCGGCTGAACCGCAATCGGTGGGGGATCAACATCGGATAGACACCACCAGCCAATGACAGGCTCCATCGAACACCACCAGTCACCAGACACCACCAGTCACCACCAGACACCACCAGACACCACCAGTCACCAGACACCACCAGCCACCACCAGTCACCACCGGCCAATGGCAGGCTCCATCGAACACCACCAGACACCACCAGTCACCACCAGACACCACCAGACACCACCAGTCACCAGACACCACCAGTCACCACCAGACACCACCAGACACCACCAGACACCACCAGACACCACCAGTCACCACCAGTCAATGACAGGCTCCATCGAACAGAATCATGTGTTTTGCCCGGAGGACTTGCCAGCTTTGAACGTATAATGCAGCAAACAATGCCGCCCAGTGACGCACCCAGGATTCACTCCAGGAGGCGGCCATTATTTTTATCAAGGGGCATAAGGTACCCCCCCCCCCCCCAAAAAAAAATCACCGGATTTGGCCCACTATATTTCTAGAGGGGAATATTTGAAACATTTTTTCCTATAAAAATAAAAATAAATCATTCACTTTGTTTTCAAAATAGTGTCCTTCGGGCCCTATTTCCAAAGGGGCATATAGCCACAGGGGCACGTACGGACCTTCAGGAGGGGGCAATCACCCCGTCCCCCCCCCCCCCCCACCCCCTTGGGTACGCCTATGATGCCGCCACATATGTTAACGAAAAGACCAGAGCGCCAGACAATAAACATGGATTAACACCCGTTCGTTCGATTCTGTCTGATGTAACTTATGAAAAAGAGCCGTTATTGGCTTCACTTTTATCGGCGCCGATTGCACGATGTTCCTCATAACACAATGGACACACAACACAGCGAAATGGGCCGGCAGGAGGGCGATTGTCACGTGTCCCAGCACGCGACATTGCTGTTCACCCCGACCTCTCTGTGCCCAGACTGGCAATTATTCGGGCCTCCTCGAGGCGCGACAGCGAGCCAGTGACGTGAGCTGCGGCTGGGGCCTCGTCATAGCTTATAGTTTAACACAGGTGAAAATAATCTCACGATTGTACCTACGTCTACAAATCAGACATGATCAAAGCTTCATTCATCGGACGGATGTATACGGGAGCGATCAAGACAGGACACATACATAGGAGGGGGGGGGGGGGGACGCAGAGCAAGGGGAAAATCAAATGCAAGACTCCACACCGCACCTACAAGTCATATAAACGAGCATCACAGTGTATACTAAATCTCTATATCGCAGGTATCACGCTCGGCTTGAGAGACTCGTTTTGCCGCCGATCACATCGCCGTGTCTGTGAGCCGTGTGATCCGACGGCGCGGTGACCTGACCCGGGACCAGGTCGGCGCGGTGACCTGACCCGGGACCAGGTCGGTACGGTGACCTGACCCGGGACCAGGTCGGTACGGTGACCTGACCCCGGACCAGGTCGCTGCAGGGCGGAAACGGTCCCACGCCGCTCCGTCGCTGTTGCAGCAGAAGCCGCTTCACAGCTGTGGTAGTCCGGTCGGCAGCAAATGCCGAGGAACTTGTACTGGCCTGAAGAGCAAGAGCGAACCGATCAGCATGTGCCACGCAGCAGGGACGCAGCAGGGACAATCAGCAGTGACAATCGAGACGCATCTTTATTTTTATGTAGTTGAATGTGCGTGTAACACATCGCTATCACAGAATATAATACATTAGCTGAACATGTAATGCGGTTAAGATGAATGCGCGCGTTCGAGCAATGAGCCGCATGAAAAGATGACTGAGGTCCGAGGTCCCAACAACATCATCACTGGATAAAACGATCCTGGACTCTGCGCGGACTAAGCCTCGTTAACCCAAAACGTACCTTATTGCGTAGTGTAATGCGGGAAGAGCTCCGCTGAACGCTTATGATGCGATAAGTGACGCTTTCCACGTCTCTTGGCACCACGCCGCGCCATCCTGTGCGATCTGCTTCCCGCTGACTTGCAGCGCGGCGCACTCGAAACACGCACGCAGCGGGGTCTCACGGTCAAGGCCATTCACCGGCGCCGCGGACTTCGACCCATTCACTGGGGCCGCAGCGGACCGGACCTCGTCTTAGTTCCACGACCCGCCACCAGGGACGCTGGAAGCGTCAGTCAGCAACACACCAACACTACAAATACATTGCCACACCAACACTACAAATACATTGTCAAACCAACACTACAAATACATTGTCCGCTTTTTCTGCAGCGTATCGTAGCCAGGTTCTGCGTCCGTTTTTCTGTCCAGCGTGTTCTTAGTCTGGTTCACCACTATGTTTATCTGCTTGCTGTTGTTGCCCATGAAGCTGACAGGCTCTGGGTTGGACAGCGTCTGAGAAACAAGGTCGACCCTGCGAAAAACGACACCTGTTAGTCGGTGTCGCGGACAGGAACACGTGATCTTATCAACAAGAGAAACACAAATCGGCGTGAAATTACGAAAATAGGTTAGCAAGTACACAAAAGCTTTCTGTCAAACTCGTCTGCGAAGCTACCATAAGCTTCGCAGCTTATGGTAAAATCTCCATCTCCCGTTTCTCACCTGTTGTCAGGTTTGACAGGGAGTACCACTGTGTCGACCTGTTTCAGTTTGGACTGGTCCAGATGGGCCGTCTCGTAGTAGGGCTCGTTACGGTTGCGGGCCCAGCGGCGGGAGAAGAGCCAGCCGGCCAGGAAGCCAATCACCATGGCCAGCAGGCAGGTGGCCACCACGGCGATAGCCAGCGTCTTGGCCGTGTACACGGCGTCTGGTGACCCCTGCTGCTGGGATGATTCTGAAACGATGCGAGCACGCAGCTGTGAAACATTGCGTCTGAGGTCGTCTGGCTGCATCTGGACCATCGTAACCAACATAATCCACACGAGACAATTCACCAGATCTCTCTCACAGACAACCAGTCACACAAAATAGGAGTAGACTAAATTGAGCTGGAAAGGTAACATCATGCATACACCAAGAACGTATATTGCCCAGCGAGATATGTCTTCTTTATTAATCTGGGATCACAATGCAAATAGCTATATGAGCTATAAAGAGCCCTGCCAGGTCTCTTAGGACCCTCCAGGAAAGACAAAGGTGAAGACGAAAGCCCTTTCCCCAAGCACGTGCAGTGACCCGTCCACCGTTGAGTTCGTAGCCTGCCCAAGAAGCGAAACGTATAATGCTTATTTAGACTGGACGATACATATCACAATGCATGGCGGCTTAAGGGGAGTGGTCTTACCTGTGGCCTGTCCCAGAGAGAAGGACTTTGAATGTTCGATGATGTCATACACCTTCCCAGTTTCGTCGACTGCATTGTACAGTTCCCTGTCATTTTTAGTTTCTGCAAGAACACAAATATTACGTCACTTTAGAGAAGAAAATTTAACG
>JAXIVJ010001490.1:0-20000 GCA_036785665.1 Chirona hameri | reverse complement strand
ATTGTCCCGTCAAGACCAGCACCCTGACGCGATGATGGCGACATGACGGGACGAGCTGGGGTCAGGATGGTGGCGACAGCACGGGACGGGCGCCTTCATAGACGCCCACGAGCCGGTTGTTACATTATACATTGCCCTCCATTGATACATTACTCACCGCATGCTCGCTCGGGACGACATTTTACGCGAAAAGTTGGACAGCAGAATGCAAATTTAACGCCGACTCGAATGCGGTTCTTAAAAGCTCCGGTGATAAGACAAAGTGCAGGGCGTGGCTAACTTCGGGAGTGGGCAGATAGCTTAGAGCAGTGCCGCGCACTTCAACATAGCGCTGAATGCTCGACTGTCGTACTAGGAACTTGTATCGTAACTCTATTGATCTTCCTCGTGGCATTACATGCGATAAGAAAGACTGCCTCCTAGACACCCAATAACGACAACTGGTGTACCATGACACTCATGACTTATTCAATTTGTCGGTATATCATTATTCAACCCATTTATAAATGGGCTGAATAATGATACAACTCATGAATAAGATGTATCTTATTCATGAATGGAACGGAACGTAGTTCAACATGGATGCGAATTAAAGCGACATTTTCATCTCTATCATCACATGACTACTTGAAATGTGTACACAAGTAGTTCAAGTAGTTAGTTAAACTTCAAATAGGCACATATGCCTATCTCGATATTAGCTTTCCATCGTTACCATCATTACATTACATTACACATCACAAACATCACATGCGCAAGCACGGAGACTGATATACACATCACAAACATCACATGCGCAAGCACGGAGACTGATATACACATCACAAACATCACATGCGCAAGCACGGAGACTGATATACACATCACAAACATCACATGCGCAAGCACGGAGACTGATATACACATCACAAACATCACATGCGCAAGCACGGAGACTGATATACACATCACAAACATCACATGCGCAAGCACGGAGACTGATATACACGTCACAAACATCACATGCGCAAGCACGGAGACTGATATACACATCACAAACATCACATGCGCAAGCACGGAGACTGATATACACATCACAAACATCACATGCGCAAGCACGGAGACTGATATGCACATCACAAACATCACATGCGCAAGCACGGAGACTGATATACACATCACAAACATCACATGCGCAAGCACGGAGACTGATAGCTGGTGTGATAAGCATATAGCGGCTTCAGTCGCCATTTTCCTGTGATGTTTATCAGAAACAGACATGAAGAACAGTGGTTTCACTCACGGATTTCGTCAAAGTAGAACGGGTACTCCCCGGGAATGGAGCAGTTGAGCCGCGACTTGAGGAACGAAGTCCAGCTGTTCCGGTGCTTGTAGGAGCCGCCCTGGTCCTTCTTGCAGACCCGTGCGACCCGCGAGTATATCCTCTGCGGACATAACACAGTGAGGAGTCGTGACCGAGGGCTCAGACAAACCGCGCTCGGAGAGACAATGCACTTATACAGCAGCTGAGTGTGCCGGTCAGACGGATAACGACAAATCCGTCCAGACTCCAGACTGCAACTGCAACTGTCCAGACTAACAGGCCTAACAGGTGATCGTGACGGACGACTCATGTGACAGACAGAATGTGACAGACTCTATGACATACGGACTATGACAGACGGGCTGACAGATGGTCCGTGACAAATATTCGTTGACGACTGGCACATGACAGACGTACAGAAGTAGTTTGTGATGACATGACAGGTGCGGACAGACAGTTGGTGACAGGTGATCAGTGGTTGACAGACAGGCTGCGACTGACGGTCGGTCCGTGACAGGTCGTGTGTACAATAACTGGCTACCGACGGCTGGCCATGCTGGCTGACACGTTCACAGCTGCTCAGACACGGCTGAGTAAGCTACACCACACATGTCGCTCCGTCTTCAGGACAGCTAGCATGTCCTGGTCGCGCCGCGTCGCGTGATTTAGGCGCACCGTGCCGGACACCGTGTCCTGTGTGTCCGGCCGGCCCCGCGTGTCCCCGCCGGCAGACAAAAGCGCCATGCACAGCGTGTGATTGATTTGGCTTCGATTCGAGCGCGTCGCGTCAAAGCAGTGTGCCGGACCTGTTTACCCGCACACGTCACTGCTGTGTGACGTCCGGCAGACGTCACTGACGTCACCGGCAGACGTCACTGGTCCTTTACGGGACACGCCAAGGCCGGTCAGGTATGCGGTGCAGCCCCGGCCTGGTTCCTGCATTCCAGAAATGTTGGCCCGGCAAGGCTGCACGTGATCCGTAACAGAGTGTTGGCAGGGGGACACGGGGGCCTCCCTGCACCAAGGAGCCGGCCTGGGACCCGATGTCGGGTCTGGGGAGTCGTTCGGCACTGATCGTACGAGGGTCGCGCTACCGGTACACACACGTACCTTATTGGCCAGGGGGACACGGGGGCCTCCCTGCACCAAGGAGCCGGCCTGGGACCCGATGTCGGGTCTGGGGAGTCGTTCGGCACTGATCGTACGAGGGTCGCGCTACCGGTACACACACGTACCTTATTGGCCAGGGGGACACGGGGGCCTCCCTGCACCAAGGAGCCGGCCTGGGACCCGATGCCGGGTCTGGGGAGTCGTTCGGCACTGATCGTACGAGGGTCGCGCTACCGGTACACACACGTACCTTATTGGCCAGGGGGACACGGGGGCCTCCCTGCACCAAGGAGCCGGCCTGGGACCCGATGCCGGGTCTGGGGAGTCGTTCGGCACTGATCGTACGAGGGTCGCGCTACCGGTACACACACGTACCTTATTGGCCAGGGGGACACGGGGGCCTCCCTGCACCAAGGAGCCGGCCTGGGACCCGATGCCGGGTCTGGGGAGTCGTTCGGCACTGATCGTACGAGGGTCGCGCTACCGGTACACACACGTACCTTATTGGCCAGGGGGACACGGGGGCCTCCCTGCACCAAGGAGCCGGCCTGGGACCCGATGCCGGGTCTGGGGAGTCGTTCGGCACTGATCGTACGAGGGTCGCGCTACCGGTACACACACGTACCTTATTGGCCAGGGGGACACGGGGGCCTCCCTGCACCAAGGAGCCGGCCTGGGACCCGATGCCGGGTCAGGGGAGTCGTTCGGCACTGATCGTACGAGGGTCGCGCTACCGGTACACACACGTACCTTGCCACAGTTGATGTACTCCACGGCCGTCTCTCGGAAGAAGAAGTACACGTGATCGCCGTACTCCATCGAGCCCACGAAACTCGGAGCTGAAAACAGCAGACAGAACACGCTCAGCCACCATGTCATCCTGTGCACACCGCGTTCATTGCCGGCGTCGAAGGCGACGGCCGCGGGCATTGTTTCGGAATTTTGCAGCTTGTCATCCAGCTTGGCATCCCGCTGCCGCCGCACGCCAGCCAAGCTGCTGCTGAAAAAAGGGGCGGCGCTGTTCACTTTCATAACACATAGTTGGCCTATGTACGGAGCCAAATACAACAATGGTTAGCGACTGCGGCGGGGTATTGGCCTTGGTCGATTCGCTGGAGCCGACTTGCGGCAGGCTATACCGGCCTTGGTCGATTCGCTGGAGTCGACTCGCGGTAGACTGCGCGGGCAGGAAAACACGACCACGGCCTGACGACACAGCGACAACGTCCTGCCATTGTGTCGCCGCATCACGTCATCCACGTCATCCACGTCATCCACGTCATCCACGTCATCCACGTCATCCACGTCATCCACGTCATCCACGTCATCCACGTCATCCAAGTCATCCACGTCATCCACGTCATCCACGTCATCCACGTCATCCACACGGGGAAATAGGCACCACAGGAAATACTAATCAGTGTAAATCCGCTACAGGGGGCCCTGGCGCTGGCGGTGACGGGTGGCGGGCCCCATCAGCGACCTTTAACGGAGTACCGTGAGTCGAGACAGAGACAAACTTTCTCGCCGACTATTTGTGCCGCGCAGTGATAAATCCACGGCCAGGGACTCCCCGAGACACAGTAGGCCCGGCTCGCAGTGATAAATCCACGGCCAGGGACTCCCCGAGACACGGTAGGCCCGGCTCGCAGTGATAAATCCACGGCCAGGGACTCCCCGAGACACGGTAGGCCCGGCTCGCAGTGATAAATCCACGGCCAGGGACTCCCCGAGACACGGTAGGCCCGGCTCGCAGTGATAAATCCACGGCCAGGGACTCCCCGAGACACGGTAGGCCCGGCTCGCAGTGATAAATCCACGGCCAGGGACTCCCCGAGACACGGTAGGCCCGGCTCGCAGTGATAAATCCACGGCCAGGGACTCCCCGAGACACGGTATGCCCGGCTCGCAGTGATAAATCCACGGCCAGGGACTCCCCGAGACACGGTAGGCCCGGCTCGCAGTGATAAATCCACGGCCAGGGACTCCCCGAGACACGGTATGCCCGGCTCGCAGTGATAAATCCACGGCCAGGGACTCCCCGAGACACGGTAGGCCCGGCTCGCAGTGATAAATCCACGGCCAGGGACTCCCCGAGACACGGTAGGCCCGGCTCGCAGTGATAAATCCACGGCCAGTGACTCCCCGAGACACGGTAGGCCCGGCTCGCAGTGATAAATCCACGGTCAGCGACTCCCCGAAACACGGTAGGCCCGGCTCGCAGTGATAAATCCACGGCCCGTGACTCCCCGAGACACGGTAGGCCCGGCTCGCAGTGATAAATCCACGGCCAGGGACTCCCCGAGACACGGTAGGCCCGGCTCGCAGTGATAAATCCACGGCCAGGGACTCCCCGAGACACGGTAGGCCCGGCAGCTCCCACGTGGGCAGTTCGGGCTCGAACCTTGCAGTCAGATGGAATTACCAGTGCGATTTGCAACTGATCGGGATACAATACCAATTCGATTCGCGGCTGATCGAGACACAATACGAATGATGAAGTTGTACGATTGACAGCTTGTGCAACAGAAACTAGTGGGTGACGACATCCACGTGCCCTCGATCACAGGAGTCAACGCTCCGCGAGCGGTGCTCCCGTGCTCCTGAGGCCTCCCGAGGTGTAATCACGTCGCCGGTACGGGCCGATGACCACAGGTGAAACATTCCCACCATGCTTCCACGGCTTCTCGTTTGATTAGAACGGCGTCCGTCGTTTCTCGGAGAATCTCCGCCAAGGGACGGTGTCGCGGCCGAGCCGAGTGGCGCGGAGCGGCGAGGCACGTCACGTCACGTCACGTCACGTCACGTCACGTCACGTCACGTCACGTCACGTCACGTCAACGTCTCATTGTGGGGCAGCGCCTCATCCCAGCACGAGGCCGGCACGAGTCTGGCACGCCGCCGGTTCCCATGCTGCTCTCACGGCTCAGACGAGCGGTGGCAGCAGCAGCGGCGGCGGCGGCGGCGGCGGCGGCGGCGGCGGCGGCGGCGGCGGCGGCAGCAGCAGCAGCGGCAGCAGCAGCGGCAACAGCAGCGGCAGCAGCAGCGGCAGCAGCGGCGGCAGCAGCAGCGGCGGCAGCGGCGGCAGCAGCAGCGGCGGCAGCAGCGGCAACCGCAGCAGCAGCAGCAGCGGCAGCAGCAGCGGCGGCAGCGGCGGCGGCAGTGGCAGCAGCGGCAGCAGCGGCAGCAGCGGCAGCAGCGGCAGCAGCGGCAGCAGCGGCAGCAGCGGCAGCAGCGGCAGCAGCAGCAGCAGCGGCAGCAGCAACGGCAGCGCCGGCGGCGGCGGCGGGTGGCGGGTGGCGGGCGGCGGGCGGCGGCGTCTCCGCGGTCCACTGCAGGATCAATGTCGATCGTCCGCCGGCCGGAGGCCCCGACGGAATCGTAACGGGCCGTAATAAATCGCGTGTCCACACCTGTTTATCGCGGTGCCAATACGCACATTACGGGTGAATGCGGGCGGCGGCGGCGCGTCAGCCGGCGACCATCCATCATGAGGCAGTATATGGACGGCGGACGGCGGACGGCGGACGAGGCGGGAGGAGGCGGGACGAGGCGGGCAGGCGGCGGTCGTTGCTCATACCAGACGACTCTGTTTACCCCGACCGGTCCCGATATAGCGCCGCCGGCTACCGGGGGCCATTTACACGGGACATGGCAATGTAAACAGGCGTCATACGCCCACACCTTCCGCCGCAGCCGCCCACTGAAATCCACCTATACAGGACTAAATTAGACGAATTTATGTAAATAAAAATAGTTTGGTGCTTCGCAGACAGCAAAACAAATATATACGATTTGCAGAGGCGCAGTATTAGCAAATAAAATGTGCAGCGAAAAACTAGCGTCCTCGGCGGCCGTGCGCGCTCGGAATGACTTGTATCCGGGCTCCCGTTTTGGTGTGTTACCAGCGGCCAGCATCGTTCCTGCAGTGCACAAAGCCGTCAACGTAGACCGGCTGCGTCCGTGTAACCAGAATCGTTTGTCAGTGTAAATGTGCAGCCGATACAATGCAGCCGGCTCGCACTGGTCCCGGGCACCCGGCGACTCCATTCGGTTAGACACCCTGACGACATTCTGAATTCTCGGCCCTGCTGGTGCCTCTAGCTGTGGTCGGGCGGCGGGGCCTCACCACTGCCACAACGGCGGCACAGAGAGCGATGTTTACCGTACCCCCAGCAGCGACGCCGACCGACCAGACGCCAAGAACGCGGCCGATGACGCACGGTGAACGCGATGGCGCGCTGAAAGACGGATCGTCTGCGCCGTCTACATTGCAGCGTCTCGCTGACGAGGCGTGCTGCGCGGCGCGGCGCGGCGCGGCGCGGCGGTTTTTCACGTCCGCCGCCACCGGGAGACGGCATGTGACGGCTGCTCTGATGATATCATTAGAGACCGCAGTCAGTAAACAGTGAACAAACACCGTCCTTCTCGGCAGCCGCGCGCGCTGCCAGCCAGCACTTACTTAATCACACGGATAGGCGACCCATATGGTGAGCGGGCGCCGAGGGGGCCGGCGACTGGGCGGGGGGGGGGGGGGGGGGGGCGTGTTTTAATAACGTCGGACGTTGGACGCTAATGGTAGCTGGACAGCACAGTCCAGCCCCGCCATGTATCATCCACGGGCGAATAGTTGGACTGCAGTCAGACCGCGACAGGCGACTTAGGCTGTCCCGCTCTAAAATGGCGCAGAAGTACACAACCAGTCTGATTCTTTCGGATCAAACTATCAGTAGAGTGGCGATTTAGCTGCACGAGCTCTCCACGTCACTACATCACAGCGTAACGCCGCGCACGTCAGTCCAGACACGTCCAGCGTCGTGATGACATCATACGTGACGTGACGTCACTACATCACAGCGTAACGCCGCGCACGTCAGTCCAGACACGTTCAGCGTCGTGATGACATCATACGTGACGTGACGTCACTACATCACAGCGTAACGCCGCGCACGTCAGTCCAGGCACGTCCAGCGTCGTGATGACATCATACGTGACGTGACGTCACTACATCACAGTGTAACACCGCGCACGTCAGTCCAGGCACGTCCAGCGTCGTGATGGCATCATACGTGACGTGACGTCACTACATCACAGCGTAACGCCGCGCACGTCAGCCCAGGCACGTCCAGCGTCGTGATGACATCATACGTGACGTGACGTCACTACATAACAGCGTAACGCCGCGCACGTCAGTCCAGACACGTTCAGCGTCGTGATGACATCATAAGTGACGTGACGTCACTAGATTACAGCGTAAAGCCGCGCACGTCAGTCCAGGCACGTCCAGCGTCGTGATGACATCATACGTGACGTGACGTCACTACATCACAGCGTAACGCCGCGCACGTCAGTCCAGACACGTTCAGCGTCGTGATGACATCATAAGTGACGTGACGTCACTAGATTACAGCGTAACGCCGCGCACGTCAGTCCAGGCACGGCCAGCGTCGTGATGGCATCATACGTGACGGCGGCGGTGGCGGTGCCTTTAACTTGTGCTTTGGCCGGCAGACGGTCCCGTGCCGCCCGCCCCGTGCTGATCCCAGTCACGTGCCGTGCTGCTAGTCACACCTTCCTCGCCCCGGCACGTGCCGCCGCCTGGCCTTTGGAGCGGCACGTGCGCGAGGCTCGAAGTGACGGCGATCCAGTTTACACCAGTCGATTTAGTGAATAAACAATACACACGTTCCCGGTAAGCACCGTGCCTGAGGTGACCGTCGACAGAGGACCCGCCCATGACATGGACACGGAAAGTCCACTTCGTCACGGTGTCGTGCAATGGCAATCAGGGGAATGGCGGCGGACTTTCTCTCACCTAGTCTAAAAGCGATTGTCGCGCGAAGCTTTACTAACGCCACTTCCGCCGACCCCTGTAGTCCCAAATGGCTCACTCGACCCATTCATGTTTAACGTCGCCTTGCTCTAGGCTTATTATGTGACAAACTGAGAACAATGTGCGTCATGATTGCATCTGGCTCGAATAACCTCGTGGAAATGCGCCACTTAACTGGCATATGAGCCATAACGGCCGTTCATTTATCAACTCATTCCACCAGTTTATTTCTGGTGATAAATTAGTTTGTGTGGATTGCCGCTGTAGGTACCCGGGTCGGTTTTCTGGGTCGGTAACAGCAGCTGGTACGCGTGTATCCGGCCAGGGTCGACACCCGACAGTACAGGGGCAGGTACACCAGCTGGTACGTGTCAGCGGTGCAGTGGTACACGGGTGGGTACAGGCTGGTCCTCTGACCGTCACACAGATCGCACGCTCGGCTCGCCGTGTCAGACGCCGCTGTGTAGGTAGAGAACGCACGATCGTAACGCGGGACCGGAAATTCTCCTTCTCCACGGGTGGGTACAGGCTGGTCCTCTGACCGTCACACAGACCGCACGCTCGGCTCGCCGTGTCAGACGCCGCTGTGTAGGTAGAGAACGCACGATCGTAACGCGGGACCGGAAATTCTCCTTCTCCACGGGTGGGTACAGGCTGGTCCTCTGACCGTCACACAGACCGCACGCTCGGCTCGCCGTGTCAGACGCCGCTGTGTAGGTAGAGAACGCACGATCGTAACGCGGGACCGGAAATTCGCCTTTTTAGGATACTGCGTGTGACGTGCAGAATTTAGATACGCCCGAATCAAAACTGCGCACTGAGTTTTGAGTTGCAGCGGCGCGGGTCTGACTGGAATCGGACGGGTACAGAGTACCGCTAGTTAGGTATCCGGCGTGCTCTCCAGAAATTCACCCTCGTGAGCCACAGCTGGAATACCCAGCAGTTGCATGTGATGGCAGGCTAAGGTAAAATGTGCAGCGTGCCTGTCATTCTGCAGGCAAACGCGGTAAAGTCTTTTAAGAATCGGAACTCAGTAAGCTCCGGTAGGTATGGCGAAGTCGCATGGTCGACTATCCTCGTAAACGCTGCCATCAGCGCCCGCTTAGGGTACATCGCTGCTCGAATCCGTGATCGCCATCGCGTTTGGCATACCTTAATGTCAGTTCTAACAAATCAGTGAGGTAAATCAGGCCATGAAGTGTTAATACACGGCAAAACAAATCAGTCACACGTCGATCCTGCTCACACATGAACAAAACAAAATCGGCTAAATGTGCCAAACAGAGCCTATAAACATTGACAGGCCGTGCAACAAATCGATGTAGGCGTCGTCCGTCGATCGATAGACGAGTCAACAATGAACGACCGATGTTAACAATGACCGACCGATGTTGGCAATGACCGGCTGATCTTTACAATGACCGGCTGATGTTTGCAATGACCGGCTGATGTTGACAATGACCGGCCGATATTACAATGACCGACCGATGTTACAATGACCGGCCGATATTACAATGACCGACCGATGTTGGCAATGACCGGCCGATGTTGACAACGACCGACCGATGTTGACAACGACCGACCGATGTTGACAATAACCAACCGATGTTGACAACGACCGGCCGATGTTGATAATGACCGACCGATGTTGACAATGACCAACCGATGTTGACAACGACCGACCGATGTTGACAACGACCGACTGATGTTGACAACGACCGACCAATGTTGTCAATGACCGACCGATGTTTTGTTTGTCCGCCCCTGTTTGTCCGCCCCTGTAGCTCAGTTGGGAGAGTGCCGGACTTCTGACCTCACCCGGTAGTGGCAGCCCGGGTTCGAGTCGCTTCGGCGCTCACTATTTGCCCCTGACTGGGATGGCCTGTGGCCGGTGGCAGCGGTCGCACTCAAGGTCAGGTGATGTCAGAGGGCGGGGCGGACCGTGTCCAGGTATGTCGGGCACGTAAAACTTTCGCTTCTAAATTCTGCCGGACTCCAGGAATTGCTTGATCGGGTGGTGGGGTCAGGGCCTGCGCAACAAGCTATGCTTAGCGCGGGGCCTGACCTCCGAAATACAAAAAACATTCGAACTAAATTTATAAAAATAAAAAAAATGTTGACAATGACCGACCGATGTTGACAATGACCGGCCGACGTTGACAATGACCGACCGATGTTGGCAATGACCGACTGATGGTGACAATGACCGGCCGATGTTGACAATGACCGACTGATGTTGACAACGACCGACCGATGTTGACAATGACCGACCGATGTTGACAATGACCGGCCGATGTTGACAATGACCGACCGATGTTGACAATGACCGGCCGATGTTGACAATGACCGGCCGATGTTGACAACAACCGACCTATGTTGACAATGACCGACCGATGTTGACAATGACCGGCCGATGTTGACAATGACCGACCGATGTTGACAATGACCGGCCGATGTTGACAATGACCGGCCGATGTTGACAATGACCGGGCAGTGTCCACAATGTGCGGCGGTGATAAGCCCGCGACACGGTCACCTGATCGATAGCCACTGACTGCCAGCACATGCACAGATGGCCAGCAGCGCAGCGGAAAACACGAGCAAAACCTGCTGCAAAGCTTCGGAGCCACGCACTTGGACTTTTAATCAGATAATTGTTTAGAGTATAGTTAAACTGACGTTCTCTTACTTGAACTGCACGTAAGGTTTCCAGCAGAAAGAAGGAAAAAAACGTAAGAGTTTCTCAATATTTGCGAAATAACTAGCATTAGCGATTGGCTATCAGCGTTCGAGAGACATCAGCTTACCGTTGAGCTGTTTGAGCTCGAACTGCTCCGTGCGGAGCGGGTGGCGGTAGATGAGCGGGTCCGAGCCGGCAAAGTCAGCCACCGTACCGGCGTACAGCGCTCCGTCTGTAACGCAGCACAGCCAACGGTCAAGGCACGAGCTTACAGTTCCCTCTCGTTCAGGGCACGAGCTTACAGCTCCCTCTCGTTCAGGGCATGAGCTTACAGTTCCCTCTCGTTCAGGGCACGAGCTTACAGCTCCCTCTCGTTCAGGGCATGAGCTTACAGTTCCCTCTCGTTCAGGGCATGAGCTTACAGTTCCCTCTCGTTCAGGGCATGAGCTTACAGTTCCCTCCCGTTCAGGGCATGAGCTTACAGTTCCCTCTCGTTCAGGGCATGAGCTTACAGTTCCCTCTCGTTCAGGGCATGAGCTTACAGCTCCCTCTCGTTCAGGGCATGAGCTTACAGCTCCCTCTCGTTCAGGGCACGAGCTTACAGTTCCCTCTCGTTCAGGGCATGAGCTTACAGTTCCCTCCCGTTCAGGGCATGAGCTTACAGCTCCCTCTCGTTCAGGGCACGAGCTTACAGTTCCCTCTCGTTCAGGGCATGAGCTTACAGCTCCCTCCCGTTCAGGGCACGAGCTTACAGTTCCCTCCCGTTCAGGGCATGAGCTTACAGCTCCCTCCCGTTCAGGGCACGAGCTTACAGCTCCCTCTCGTTCAGGGCATGAGCTTACAGTTCCCTCTCGTGCAGGGCACGAGCTTACAGTTCCCTCTCGTTCAGG
This sequence comes from Chirona hameri, assembly GCA_036785665.1. Taxonomy (NCBI): domain Eukaryota; kingdom Metazoa; phylum Arthropoda; class Thecostraca; order Balanomorpha; family Balanidae; genus Chirona; species Chirona hameri. The sequence continues at coordinate 8,184 of JAXIVJ010001490.1, read as the reverse complement.
GCACGAGCTTACAGTTCCCTCCCGTTCAGGGCATGAGCTTACAGCTCCCTCCCGTTCAGGGCACGAGCTTACAGCTCCCTCTCGTTCAGGGCATGAGCTTACAGTTCCCTCTCGTTCAGGGCATGAGCTTACAGTTCCCTCTCGTTCAGGGCATGAGCTTACAGTTCCCTCTCGTTCAGGGCACGAGCTTACAGTTCCCTCTCGTTCAGGGCATGAGCTTACAGCTCCCTCTCGTTCAGGGCATGAGCTTACAGTTCCCTCTCGTTCAGGGCACGAGCTTACAGCTCCCTCTCGTTCAGGGCACGAGCTTACAGTTCCCTCTCGTTCAGGGCACGAGCTTACAGCTCCCTCTCGTTCAGGGCATGAGCTTACAGCTCCCTCTCGTTCAGGGCATGAGCTTACAGCTCCCTCTCGTTCAGGGCATGAGCTTACAGTTCCCTCTCGTTCAGGGCATGAGCTTACAGTTCCCTCCCGTTCAGGGCATGAGCTTACAGCTCCCTCTCGTTCAGGGCATGAGCTTACAGTTCCCTCTCGTTCAGGGCATGAGCTTACAGCTCCCTCTCGTTCAGGGCATGAGCTTACAGTTCCCTCTCGTTCAGGGCATGAGCTTACAGCTCCCTCTCGTTCAGGGCATGAGCTTACAGTTCCCTCTCGTTCAGGGCACGAGCTTACAGCTCCCTCTCGTTCAGGGCACGAGCTTACAGTTCCCTCTCGTTCAGGGCACGAGCTTACAGCTCCCTCTCGTTCAGGGCATGAGCTTACAGCTCCCTCTCGTTCAGGGCATGAGCTTACAGCTCCCTCTCGTTCAGGGCATGAGCTTACAGCTCCCTCTCGTTCAGGGCATGAGCTTACAGTTCCCTCTCGTTCAGGGCATGAGCTTACAGCTCCCTCTCGTTCAGGGCATGAGCTTACAGTTCCCTCTCGTTCAGGGCATGAGCTTACAGTTCCCTCTCGTTCAGGGCATGAGCTTACAGTTCCCTCTCGTTCAGGGCATGAGCTTACAGTTCCCTCTCGTTCAGGGCATGAGCTTACAGTTCCCTCTCGTTCAGGGCATGAGCTTACAGCTCCCTCTCGTTCAGGGCATGAGCTTACAGCTCCCTCTCGTTCAGGGCATGAGCTTACAGTTCCCTCTCGTTCAGGGCATGAGCTTACAGCTCCCTCTCGTTCAGGGCACGAGCTTACAGTTCCCTCTCGTTCAGGGCACGAGCTTACAGCTCCCTCTCGTTCAGGGCATGAGCTTACAGCTCCCTCTCGTTCAGGGCATGAGCTTACAGCTCCCTCTCGTTCAGGGCATGAGCTTACAGTTCCCTCTCGTTCAGGGCATGAGCTTACAGTTCCCTCCCGTTCAGGGCATGAGCTTACAGCTCCCTCTCGTTCAGGGCATGAGCTTACAGTTCCCTCTCGTTCAGGGCATGAGCTTACAGCTCCCTCTCGTTCAGGGCATGAGCTTACAGTTCCCTCTCGTTCAGGGCATGAGCTTACAGCTCCCTCTCGTTCAGGGCATGAGCTTACAGTTCCCTCTCGTTCAGGGCACGAGCTTACAGCTCCCTCTCGTTCAGGGCACGAGCTTACAGTTCCCTCTCGTTCAGGGCACGAGCTTACAGCTCCCTCTCGTTCAGGGCATGAGCTTACAGCTCCCTCTCGTTCAGGGCATGAGCTTACAGCTCCCTCTCGTTCAGGGCATGAGCTTACAGCTCCCTCTCGTTCAGGGCATGAGCTTACAGTTCCCTCTCGTTCAGGGCATGAGCTTACAGCTCCCTCTCGTTCAGGGCATGAGCTTACAGTTCCCTCTCGTTCAGGGCATGAGCTTACAGCTCCCTCTCGTTCAGGGCATGAGCTTACAGTTCCCTCTCGTTCAGGGCATGAGCTTACAGTTCCCTCTCGTTCAGGGCATGAGCTTACAGTTCCCTCTCGTTCAGGGCATGAGCTTACAGTTCCCTCTCGTTCAGGGCATGAGCTTACAGTTCCCTCTCGTTCAGGGCATGAGCTTACAGCTCCCTCTCGTTCAGGGCATGAGCTTACAGCTCCCTCTCGTTCAGGGCATGAGCTTACAGTTCCCTCTCGTTCAGGGCATGAGCTTACAGCTCCCTCTCGTTCAGGGCATGAGCTTACAGCTCCCTCTCGTTCAGGGCATGAGCTTACAGTTCCCTCCCGTTCAGGGCATGAGCTTACAGTTCCCTCCCGTTCAGGGCATGAGCTTACAGTTCCCTCTCGTTCAGGGCATGAGCTTACAGTTCCCTCTCGTTCAGGGCATGAGCTTACAGTTCCCTCCCGTTCAGGGCATGAGCTTACAGCTCCCTCTCGTTCAGGGCATGAGGTTACAGTTCCCTCCCGTTCAGGGCATGAGCTTACAGCTCCCTCTCGTTCAGGGCATGAGCTTACAGCTCCCTCTCGTTCAGGGCATGAGCTTACAGCTCCCTCTCGTTCAGGGCATGAGCTTACAGCTCCCTCTCGTTCAGGGCATGAGCTTACAGCTCCCTCTCGTTCAGGGCACGAGCTTACAGCTCCCTCTCGTTCAGGGCATGAGCTTACAGTTCCCTCCCGTTCAGGGCATGAGCTTACAGCTCCCTCCCGTTCAGGGCATGAGCTTACAGCTCCCTCTCGTTCAGGGCATGAGCTTACAGCTCCCTCTCGTTCAGGGCACGAGCTTACAGCTCCCTCTCGTTCAGGGCATGAGCTTACAGTTCCCTCCCGTTCAGGGCATGAGCTTACAGCTCCCTCCCGTTCAGGGCATGAGCTTACAGTTCCCTCCCGTTCAGGGCATGAGCTTACAGTTCCCTCTCGTTCAGGGCATGAGCTTACAGCTCCCTCTCGTTCAGGGCATGAGCTTACAGTTCCCTCTCGTTCAGGGCATGAGCTTACAGCTCCCTCTCGTTCAGGGCATGAGCTTACAGTTCCCTCCCGTTCAGGGCATGAGCTTACAGCTCCCTCTCGTTCAGGGCATGAGCTTACAGTTCCCTCCCGTTCAGGGCATGAGCTTACAGCTCCCTCCCGTTCAGGGCATGAGCTTACAGCTCCCTCTCGTTCAGGGCATGAGCTTACAGCTCCCTCTCGTTCAGGGCACGAGCTTACAGCTCCCTCTCGTTCAGGGCATGAGCTTACAGTTCCCTCCCGTTCAGGGCATGAGCTTACAGCTCCCTCCCGTTCAGGGCATGAGCTTACAGTTCCCTCCCGTTCAGGGCATGAGCTTACAGTTCCCTCTCGTTCAGGGCATGAGCTTACAGCTCCCTCTCGTTCAGGGCATGAGCTTACAGTTCCCTCTCGTTCAGGGCATGAGCTTACAGTTCCCTCTCGTTCAGGGCATGAGCTTACAGTTCCCTCCTCGTTCAGGGCATGAGCTTACAGTCTCCCTCTCCGTTCAGGGCATGAGCTTACAGTTCCCTCCGTTCAGGGCATGAGCTTACAGCTCCCTCTCGTTCAGGGCATGAGCTTACAGTTCCCTCCGTTCAGGGCATGAGCTTACAGCTCCCTCCCGTTCAGGGCATGAGCTTACAGCTCCCTCTCGTTTCAGGGCATTGAGCTTACAGCTCCCTCTCGTTCAGGGCACTGAGCTTACAGCTCCCTCTCGTTCAGGGCATGAGCTTACTGTTCCCTCCCGTTCAGGGCATGAGCTTACAGCTCCCTCCCGTCAGGGCATGAGCTTACAGTTCCCTCCCGTTCAGGGCATGAGCTTACAGTTCCCTCTCGTTCAGGGCATGAGCTTACAGCTCCCTCTCGTTCAGGGCATGAGCTTACAGTTCCCTCTCGTTCAGGGCTATGAGCTTACAGTTCCTCTCCGTTCAGGGCATGAGCTTACAGTTCCCTCCCGTTCAGGGCATGAGCTTACAGTTCCCTCCCGTTCAGGGCATGAGCTTACAGTTCCCTCTCGTTCAGGCACGAGCTTACAGCTCCCTCTCGTTCAGGGCTGAGCTTACAGTTCCCTCTCGTCAGGACATGAAGCTTACAGTTCCCTCTCGTTCTGGGCATGAGCTTACAGTCCCTCCCGTCCGGCAAAACCGACCGGAACGACATCGACGCGAATGCTCAGGTCGGAGGAACACAATATGCGGCTTACTCACGAAATGATTGACGATAATAGTCCGTTTGACTCATGTTTTGCGCAACTGTGACGGGCCACAACTTAACTGGCCGCATGCCTCTGCGCCTCTGAGGTGTTCGTGCCGCGATGGTGAGCATGGCTCGCAGTTGCAGAGATGCTCGGCTGGATACACATGAGCCGCGCCATAGATTAGCGGTCATTACGCCGCAGTGGCAGCGGCTCTGCACGGTCAGGCCCCGGTGAGCCGGCGGGCATCCGACTGGTGACACCAGCCAGGCAATCCCGACACAGACAACAGAGCAGGCGCGGCCGCCCAGTCACTGCGGCCACTCACCGACGAACGTGACGGTGCTGTTGTGTTTGGGGGCTGTAGGGGCAGAGGCCGCGGCCGTCCCGCTCACTGCCGTCAGGAACATAGCCCAGCTCTGCAGGGGCAGGCAGAGAGCCACGCGCCGTCAGTGGTGCACACCACAGTCACAGTCACAGTCACGGCACAGTCACGCACAGCTCAGCACAGTCACGGCACAGTCACGACACAGTCACGACACAGTCACGACACAGTCACATCACAGTCACGGCACAGTCACGGCACAGTCACAGCACAGTCACGGCACAGTCACGGCACAGCCGCGACACAGTCACAGTCACAGTCACGACACAGTCACGGCACAGTCACAGTCACGGCACAGTCACGGCACAGTCACATTCACAGCCGCCACAACAGTCACGACACGATCACGGCACAGTCACGGCACAGTCACGGCACAGTCACGGCACAGTCACGACACAGTCACGGCACAGTCACGGACACAGTCACGGTACATTAATTGCACAGTCACGGCACAGTCACGAACAGTCACGGCACAATCACAGCACAGTCACGGCACAGTCAGAGCCGCGACACAGTCATGGCACAGTCACGGCACAGTCGCATCACAGTCACGGCACAGTCACAGCACATTCACAGCCGCGACACAGTCACGACACAGTCACGCACAGTCACATCACAGTCACAGCCGCGACACAGTCACGGCACAGTCACGGCACAGTCACAGCACAGTCACATCCACGACACAGTCACGGCACAGTCACGGCACAATCACGACACAGTCACGGCACAGCCGCGACACAGTCACAGTCACAGTCACAGTCACAGTCACAGTCACGACACAGTCACGGCACAGTCACATCCACGGCACAGTCACGACACTGTCACAACACAGTCACAGCCACGACACAGTCACGGCACAAGTCACGGCACAGTCCACATCACATTCACGGCACAGTCACGCACTGTCATAGCACATTCACGACACAGTCACGGCACAGTCACGGCACAGTCACGGCACAGTCACGGCACAGTCATGGCACAGTCACAGTCACGGCACAGTCACGGCACAGTCACACCACAGTCACATCACGACACAGTCACGAGCACAAGTCACAGCCGCGACACAGTCACGGCACAGTCACGGCACAGTCACAGTCACGGCCAGTCACAGCACAGTAGCACGGGCCGCGACACAGTCACGGCACAGTCACAGTGACAAAGCCACAACTCGGATGGTGCCATGCTGGCAGAGAGTCAGTATCTCCGACTCTGACGGCGTCGGTACCAGGGGGACGCCGCGTCTGTGCTGAGGTGACCTCAGCCCCCCCCCCCCCCCTCCAGCGCCCCACACACCTCCTCACTGGGTACAGTGGCTGTGTAAACAGGGCTACTGTTATCACTCGTCATATGGCGTGCTCAGCGGGCTGAGACCGAGTCAAGGCCGCGCTGGAGGGTGGAGAGACTGACAGACGGGCCAAACTCATCGGAACCACTTAACTGACTGAGGACACGCGCGCGTCGGTGAACACGACCCACGCACGGCTTCAACGGAGACACATACAACACAGGACCAAAACACACACACACACCACACACACACACACACACACACACACACACACACACACACACACACACACACACACACACACACCACACACACACACACACAACCACACACCACACACACACACACACACACACACACACACACACACACACACACACACACACCCACACACACACACACACACACACACACACACACACCACACACACACACACACACACACAACCGCGCGCACGCGCGCGCGCGCGCGCAGCCAACACACACACACAACACACACACACACACACACACACACACACACACACACACACACACACACACACACACACACACACACACACACACACACACCCACACACACACACACACACACACACACACACACACACACACACACACACACACACACACACACACACACACAACACACACACACACACACACACACCACACACACACACACACACACACACCACACACACACACACACACACACACCCACACACACACACACACACACACACACACACACACACACACACACACACACACACACACACACACACACACACACACACACCACACACACACACACACACACACACACACACACACAACCACACACACACACACACACCACACACACACTCACACACACACACACACACACACACACACACACACACACACACACACACACACACACACACACACACACCACACACAACACACACACACACACACACACACACACACACACACACACACACACACACACACACACACACACACACACACACACACACACACACACACACACACACACACACACACACACCACACACAACACACACACACACACACACACACACACACACACCACACACACACACACACACACACACACACACACACACACTCACACACACACACACACACACACCACACACACACACCACACACACACACACCCACACACACACACACACAACACACACACACACACACACACACACACACACTCACACACACACACACACACACACACACACACCACACACACACACACACACACACACACAACACACACACACACACACACACACACACACACACACACACACACACACACACACACACACACAAACACACACCTTCAATAGAGACGGTGTAACATTGGTTATTTAACACGGGATGTAACACCACAGTGGGGGACGTACTGGGTTCCTTTTATAGCTGCGGCATCTGGGCTTGTAGGAGTTGGTGCCGCAGACGACAGTTGGTCGTCTCCCCTCTTGGCGAGCACTCGGATGTAGTTGTGGCACGCCTCCTGTCGGGACGGACACGGGAAGCGTGAGACAACAAAAGCGACACGAGAGAACAAAAGACGCAACGAAGCGCGCCTCATCGTCCGCCCGCGCCCGCGGGACAGCCGGTAAGGACTAAATGGGCGTTATGTATACGCCTGTAGCGAAAGCGGAAAGCGTGAGACACGCTGCGTGAGACACGCTTCACGCGTCCAGCCACGGGACGCGTGAAGCGATACACGGCGAGACACAGGACCACAGTAGACAGCAGGGTTGATACACACACAATACAGGGGGGCCACTGAGCGGTGCAGTGTGCCACTGAGCCACTGAGCGGTGCAGTGTGCCACTGAGCCACTGAGCGGTGCAGTGTGCCACTGAGCCACTGAGCGGTGCAGTGTGCCACTGACGCACTGAGCGGTGCAGTGTGCCCAGGACTGCACTGGCAATGTGCTGAAGCAGTGCCTCGCCGTCGGTAAATGACCGCATGTGGTCGGCATTGCCACACCGCCGACGAGGCCGGTGCCGCCCACTGGGAGCTGTTCTCTCACACCGCTGCCAGCCGCGGCCGGGTCGGCTGTGTCGAAAGTTACCAATCACACGGGAGGGCGACACGCAGCGAACCGTGGCAAAATTGGCTCCGGTGAAAATGGCGGTTCTGTCTCCGAGCCAAGCTCGACCTCGTTCGGTACCCAAACAGGCAGCAATAGCGGTTCGACACGCAGACCTGGCCGCGCAGACATCAGGGTAAACAATATCGGCGCCGGCTCAGGCTATTACCGTCACGCTAAAACCGACCCGGCCGCGTGCTCGACTCCAGCCAGCTCGGCTCCCGTGCGCCTGCCCCGATCGGACCGCGCCTCCGCTGTATAGGCTGACGGATACCGGCAGTAAAACGGGAGACGCACTGAAGCGCGCCCAGATCGTCCGGCCGCGC